>PVKC010007754.1:0-29091 GCA_004027635.1 Crocidura indochinensis
TTTTTGTATTGTATTTTTGTGTTCCTAGGGTATATTCCTAGGAGTGGTATAGCTGGATTGTATGGGAGCTCGATTTCCATTTTCTGGAGGAATCTCCATATCGCTTTCCATAAGGGTTGAACTACACGGCATTCCCACCAGCAGTGGATAAGAGTTCCTTTCTCTCCACATCCCCGCCAACACTGTTTGTTCTCGTTCTTTGTAATGTGTGCCATTCTCTGCGGTGTGAGGTGGTACCTCATTGTTGTTTTGATTTGCATCTCTCTGATGATTAGTGATGTGGAGCATTTTTTCATGTGTCTTTTGGTCATTTGTATTTCTTCCTTGTCAAAGTGTCTGTCCATTTCTTCTCCCCATTTTTTGATGGGATTAGATGCTTTTTTCTTGTAAAGTTCTGTCAGTGCCTTGTATATTTTGGAGATTAGCCCCTTATCTGATGGGTATTAGGTGAATAGTTTTTTTTTTTTTTTTTTTTGGTTTTTGGGCCACACCCGCTGACACTCAGGGGTTACTCCTGGCTATGCGCTCAGATAGAACCATGGTCCCTCCTAGGCTAGCGCAGGCAAGGCAGGCGCCTTAACCCTTGTGCCATCGCTCAAGCCCCTAGATTTTATTTTTATATAGATTTTAATATGTCAATGAAAAGGTAGTCTTATGTCTTCCTTTATGATTTGTATACTAGCTCCATCCACCTCCTTCCTCTTCTTCCTCTAGGGAATATTATAACTAGCAATTCCTCTGATTCTTCAGGTGGTTCTTCTCTAGCCCTAGAGGGACTTCAAGCATATGACCAACAGTTATCATTGGAATCCTTAGATTTCTAGGGTCCCCTCTCTATTGCTCTCATCTGAAGCATTGTTTTGAGAACTGCCTCTGTTTGTGCAGATTTTCAACACTGTCTTCTCACTTCAAGGATTTTCATTGACTCTCCTCTCTAAACCTCTCTCTCTAAGTTTGTCGAGGGATTACTCTCTCTCAGAGACTGGCATACATGTTATATAACCTTTTTTGGTTTTATGTGTTTTGTCTTTATTTTATCTAGCCTTTCATGGTACTTAATAGAGAAAGTGTGGGTACCTTTATGATTTTAGCAGTACCACAAGGTTTACAATGGAAAAATAATAGTTTCCATTTTTCAAACCCCTAGCACTTGGCCCCTACAATGAATGACTCTAATATTTTGAACTGTTACTTCTGTAAGTCCAATGCTATAGTTCTACTTGCATGCTTTATTTTGGGGAGTGGGCACAACTGTGATTCTCAGGGGTTACTCCTGGCTATACGCTCAGAAATTGCTCCTGATTTGGGGGACCATATGGGACACCGGGAATCAAACCATGATGTGTCCTGGATTAGTGCATACAAGGCAAATGCCCTACTGCTTGTGCCACTGCTCCAGCCCCATTGCATGGTTATTTTTTTTATTTTGATTTTTCAATTTTAGTTTTTTGATCTTTCAATTTTTGTTTCTATTTTCATCCTGCCAGGGCCATGCTTATACCTACATAACTATTCTTATTAAGTATGTCATAACTTTAATTAAATTTAAACATTTATTTTATCATTTACAAATATGAGAAACAATATATAATAAGTTATTTATTGCTAGTACTGTATGCATAACATTTATAGTAAACTATGGAGTATAACAATGGCAAAGTTTATTTTTATTTTTACTTTATTTTTGTTTGTTTTATGGCCTCACCCGGTGACGCTCAGAGGTTACTCCTGGCTATGCGCTCAGAAATTGCTCCTGGCTTGGGGGACCATATGGGACACTAGAGGGATCTAACGGTGGTCTGTCCGAGGTTAGCACATGTAAGGCAGATGCCTTATGGCTTGTGCTGCTGCTACCAAAGTTTCTTTTTAAATTATGCATTTTTTAAAATTTTAAAATAAAATCTTCCTGGAAAATCAGGTAGCTTCTGTAAGAAAGAATCTTTTAAGCTGTAACTTGGTCTACAGAGTGTGATTTTCTGGCTGAAATATTTGAGAATACATTTTTTTCTTGGTTTTTTGGAACTATACCCAACTGTGCACAGGGAATTTTCCTTTCAGTGTTTCCTTTCCATATGCAGTGCCATGGATTGAACCTAGCTTGACTAAATACATATCAAGTACTTTACCCATTATCCTATCTCTTTCACTCAGAAAATATATTCTTAAAACATGAGTGGTCACTCTGACTCAGCTGCTCTTCTGCAGTCAGAAATAACTGCCTTCAAGCTCATGTCATCTAAGAAGTGCATAGCAGTTGTAACTGTGATAACATCATCTCTGTCACTGAACTATCAAATCACACTGAAATTTTGCTGTCTTAGACTTATGATACTACATAGCAATCATAATATACTGTGATCTCGTCTGTCAACCAGCATCAAACCACTGACCTGAACTTTGTTATGATGACTGGATGATAATTAGAACTGAAATTGTGGACTTTAGGCATGGACATCACATTGATGGGTTCAATGAGTTGAAATTAGAATTGAGTTTTTTAAAAAATTGAAGTCAGTTAGTTGGGATCAGAAAGCTAGCATATATGATTTGGCACCTGACTTGAGGTGATCAACCCTGGATTGCTTCCAACACCCACCTGATCACTGATCACTACTAGGAGCTTGCCTTGAGCATAACTAGATATAGCTCAAAACCCCTCCCCACGCAATAGATTATTTGGGATTGATTCAATGGCTAATGGGTGTCTATCTTCTAGTAATATTCATTTGCAAAGCTTTACAGTTTTTGTTTTGTTTTGGCTACACCCACCAATGCTCAGAGCTTACTGCTGTTTCTCTGCTCAGGAATAATTCCTGGATGGTCTCTAGGAGCCATTTGCAATCCTGGAGATTGAGCCTGGGTTGGCTGCATGCAATGTAAGAACACTACCTGCTATACTGTCACTCTAGTCACTCAAAACTTTTGCTTTTGGTTAGATCTGATCTTGAACCTTATAAGCAATGCAAATTGACATCATGGTCATCTATTTTGCTATTGACTTCTACAGTCTAATTATATTTTTGTTAGATGAGTGAATATTTAAATTGTGCAAATGGTGAAGCTCACTCTTTTTCAGTTACCCTCTGGGAACCAGAGTATACCAAAATAAGTTTTCCCTTTATCTTTAGAAACCTAAACATTGTCCTTAAATAGTGCTTATTGTTAGAAGTAGCCTCCAAAGGCATAAATTCAAGGTCATTCCTGGAAGGAATTGTAACCTTTCCCATTAGTCATCATAAGTGTTAATGCCAGATTCATTCTGAAAAAGCAGATGTACTTAATGGTATTTTATTGCCACACCCAGTGGTGCTCAGAATTTATTCCTGGTTTTGTGTTCAGGAATCACTCTTGGCAGGCTCAGGTTACCATATGGGATGTTGAAGTTTGAACCCAGGTTAGCCATATGCAAGACAAGCATCTACATGCTATCTTATCTGTCTGGTCTAATGTTGGAAACTTTTGAACAGTAAAATGTGACTTAATGGCAAGGCCTACTCCAGTTTGTAAGAGACAGTCTGAAAAGCTGTGTTGCAAGATTTACATTTATCTTACAGTTTTGAAAATCAATGCACTTGTCTCAGAGTCTGTCACAGACATGAAGTAACTTCAACAGTTCCAAAGTCCAAATTTTCTGTGCAGTTTTTTTCTTGAGGGAATATACCACACTTCATTAGTGTAAACTTGTCTAAAATGCATGATTGATAGAAATGCTATGAAGTCTCAAATATTCCATCAACCACACTTTTCCAGAATATTTGGAAATTGTACTTCTCTTGCAGAAGGTTCTTTTGTCTTTCATTGGTGCTTTAGCAAATTGTAAACTTCTTAGAGAACCAAGCAACCATGCCAATAACTCATTCATTATCGCATTAATTGAGTTGGCTATTCATTAATTCAAAAAATATTTAATGAATTTCTTCCATAGATCAAGCACTGGCATTGAGAAGTGTAAAGAAAAAAATAACATAAAAACAGAAGGTTTGGGAGGGGTATATGTTTATTTTCAAAAGAGGATCATATTTGAAGAACTGGAGATGTAGCTCAGTGAGTGGTAGAGTGTATGCACAGTACTGAGTTTGATGCCTGAACACATAGCCTTCTTCCATACATAGATATCCAGCTGTGCTATGTGTGATTCTGATAGCTTACTAGCACTCTGCTAGCATTGCTAGGTTTGCCTTGCAGCCCTCTCCACCACCTTTTCTCCCAAAAATGAGAAATATTTTTGGTGAGAAATTGGTCTGTCTATAAAGGAAAGAAGTAAGCCATAGGGCAATATTGGGAATGCAATTCAGGTGTGAAAGCAAGTGCAAATGTTCTTAGGTACAATCCCCTGGGAATTTTTGGAAAATCACAGAGGACAGAAGAATGAAACGAAAAGGAGATGGGATATGAGGCAAAAGTACATTGACATATTCTCAATAACAATGTATTAAATTATAATTTAAATTATTATTATTTTGGTTTTTGGGTCACACCCGGCAGTACTCAGGGGTTACTCCTGGCTCCATGCTCAGAAATTGCTCCTGGCAGGCACGGGGAACCATATGGGGTACCAGGATTCTAACCGATGACCTTTTGCATGAAAGGCAAACACCTTACCTCCATGCTATCTCCCGGGCCCAATTTAAATTATTTGTGTGATTATTTAGTATGGATTTCCCAGTAATAAAGAGCCAACACTAAATCATTTGCCATTCACTCAACTAGAAAAGTTCAACTCAACTTTTCACCTGTGTCTGGCATAATGTATACTTATGCTTAAATAAAATGTTTAAATAGTGTATACATATACTTAAATTCTATAAAATAAAGGGGCAGATGTTTTTCCAGCTCATTGAAATATAATTGACTTAAGACTTTGCATAAATTTAGATGCACAGTGATAACACAGTGGGGAGGGTATTTACCTTGCACAAGGCCAACCTGAGGTTTGATCCCCAGCATCCCATATGGTCCACCTGCTAGGAGTAACTACTGAGCTCAGAACCAGCACAGTAACCCCTGAGTGCCACTGGGTGTGGCCCACAAAACAAAATAAAATTTAAAAAAATTTTTGTCTTGGGGCCCGGGAGATAGCATGGAGGTAAGGCATTTGCCTTTCATGCAAAAGGTCATCAGTTCGAATCCCGGTGCCCCATATGGTCCCCCGTGCCTGCCAGGAGCAATTTCTGAGCATGGAGCCAGGAGTAGCCTCTGAGCACTGCCGGGTGTGACCCAAAAAAAAACAAACAAACAAAAAAAAATTTTTGTCTTGCAAAAAAAAATTTTAGATGCACAACCAGTTGATTTCATATACATATGAATTGCAGAATTATTACCACTATAACACTAACACTTTCCTCCCCTCATATAGTGAATAAATAATACCAATTATTATTATTAATTATTAATAATACCAAATAAATAAATGACGATTATTTGCAAGAAACGTTTTGAAATAGTTATGTAAATTAGTTTGATTAATTTTCAACATACTACAGAATAACAAAAAACTGTTACATTGACTGAGATAACAATAATGTGTTACTTTTCTATTTGACTCCAGCTGTGAGGATATACACATATGACTGTGAGCATATACACACATGTTGAACAAATACACACATGTACATGCACATACTTAGGAAGGCCATTTTTACAAGTGGGCATCTCGCCTGTTCCCTGTCTCAGAGAGATACTCCTTTCAGCTGCATAAAGAACATCAAATCCTAATTAATTCTCAGTTTTTCAGAGACTATGCTCTGGCCTGTAGATATGAGGAGATTGTAGAGAATGGCTCCTCAAGTGCTTGTAGAAATGACAAAGCATTTTAACTTTGATTGTAAATTCATAAGCCAAGCCCACAAGTCCCTTTTTTCATTAAAGGCTACACAGATACTAGTATTGTGGCAATGGTATATAGAAAGAAACTGGATTTGGTTGAAGGACATTCAAGAAAGCAGCCCATTTCTTTATAGAGCTAATTGCTCTTGTTTTTCTTGATCGTAGAGGATCAAAAGAGAAGACAATGTGCAAGGTGGAAAGAAGTTGAATTTAGAGTCAAAACATAAAGATTGGCTTCACTATATATGAATTATGCAATGTTCCAAGGTAGATTATTTACAAATAGGATAAGTGCAATATTGTTATGCTACAGGTTTCTTCTGTGACTCAAAAAGGTAAATGAATTTGAATCATCTAATTGGCATTAGGCCACTGGATTCAAGTCCAAAAGAATTGGAAGAGGGAATGTTTATTTGTATGCGGCACAGTGATTTCCATCTTTCCTCTGGGTGTGTCTGGGACATTATTTAACCTCAGGAAGCCCACAGGAGAATGTAAGAACTCAGGAGAATATTATATCATAATATGGTTTTTTTTTCTATTTCATGCATCAATCTTCTATTGATACTTCAAATTGTAGGAAGAGTGGTGTCTTACACATCAATTAATCCTTTGTAAATCAGCTGTGAATGAGTCCTCGGTGAGAATTTGTTTGCCTGATTAATGAAGTTGGAGTAAATTTTTTATTTAATCTATCAGGCTTTGAGGGACACTCAAGATATAGGCGATGACTCCTATGATATTTAATTCTAGTTCCTGATATTGCTTTAGAAGTAAACATAAGAAATAATAACAGCCTCTTTGACTTTTAGGTATTATAAGCAGATAATTGAACCAGATTTTTTTTGTGATCTCTGATATTAACATGGTACCAAGTAAAAAAACATGTGATAAGATTCAACATTTCCCCTGCATATTCCTATCAACCTTGGCATCCGAATCTTAGAAGATAAATACCATCTTTACTTAAACTAAATTTCACTGTTGAGTTAGTGGGCTGTGCATTCCCAGATATAATCAGTGCAAATTCGCTCTGGGCAAGAATGCTCTGATCATTGCAACTGAGAGTCTGGTCTACTTGCTTGTAGTATATAGGACTGTCAGTCAACCTTTGCTTGACGAGAAGGGCTGTTCATTCAAGGGTGAAATCTCTGGCAAGGGCAGCACTCTCAAAGATTAATGTGCTGGTTATTTTAATCTTATTAGGAATAGCTTTGGGAAGATAAAACATATTGCCTGTATAAAGAAAGATTTATTTTTCTTGTTTGCCAAGGCAGATTAGTATGCTTCTAGCTAAAACACAAAATGTAAAAAGCCATTTAGATATTTGCAGGTAAGAAGGACAAACATAGAATGTTCACACTTATTTGGGGAATATTTTAAAAATAGTATGAACATAATACTCAAAGACAATAGAAATGAAGGCCAAGAGGATTGCTCTATAGTAGGAATCTTGGTGGGTATGGGGACTATAGTTAAGGTATAGGAGAGTCCATTATGTCAATGATAGAAAGATCACTCTAGACAAGAACTGGGTTCTGTAAAGAAATAAAGTGATATGCATGATACCCTTTCAGCAAACTATAGTTTCTAAGAGAGAAAAACCCAGCAGTCCTGCCCACAGCCACCATCTTCCCAGCAGAAAAACAGACTGGCTTTTCCATCAAGCTCCAAAAGAAAATAATGGGCGCGGATACTTCCCAAGTAGTCTGGTTGGTAATGCTCTGGACCCTCAGAAAGGTAAGGGAAACAGATTTCCCTTTCTGCATAAACTGCAGCAACCAAACACATATATCCCATCCCCTTCAGAAATGTCACAACTCTGGGACTTAATCTTATTAAAGCACCAAGTCAACAAATTTGTTTTAGAAACATAAAACCTGGATTGTGGCCAAGTAACACTTCAATGTCTTTTTTTTTTTTGGTTCTTTTTTTTGGGGGGGGCCACATCCAGTGACGCTCAGGGTTACTCCTGGCTTTGCGCTCAGAAGTCTCTCCTGGCAGGCACGGAGGACCATATGGGAACCGGGGGATCGAACCGTGGTCCGTCCTAGACTAGCGCAGGCAAGGCAGCAGGCACCTTACCTCCTGCGCCACCTCCCTGCTCCCTACTTCAATGTCTTATAGTAGTGACACAGGAAATTTAATGGAAAAATTACATAGTAATCTACCAAGCAGAGTGAGCCTAAACAATAAAACAGAAGGCTCAACAAGTACCAATCACAGTCCAGTAACAGACACTGACTTTAGTAACACCATTATGAGATATAATAATTATTTTAAATTGACCTTGTTGATCTAACTTTTGATAATTGCATTTGCCTTTGTATTGTCACAAGCAATATGAAGTAATTTGTACTTGCATGGAAGCAGGCCGTAGTGGTGGGTAGAAGATTAGGGACACTGGTGAAGAGGTCACAGTGGTGGTGAGTCTGGTGCTTGAATATTTAGTTGTATGTGAACAGTTTGATGAATATGGAATTATAATAAGCATTGGGTAAAAATTATTTAAAAAGTATCCTTTGGTAGTCAGATTTTAGTATTTTAGGAGTTAAGGCTCTTTCCCTTCCATGTAGCCTACTCAAGTTTCATTCCAGGCACCTCATAGGGTTTCCTGAGAAATTCCAGAAATGAACTTTGAACACAGAATCAGGAGTAAACCCTAAATACCTCAGGGTGTGGTTCAGAACTCCGCCAAATTATTTGAAAATCAAATGAGTAATATTCATATACAGTGGATAGTGTCATTCATTTGAAGAAAAATTTCTTTATGCAACTATTGATTCTGATATTCTAATTTTGTCATTAGAATTCTAATAAGAGGCATGCTAACTCTTCTCCAGGAGAACTTGAGATAAACAGACATTTGCATATACATACAGAGTTAGTAAACAGGTCCACACTCAGTAAGTCAACAAAATTTGACTTTTCCAAACTCTCAATAAGTGAAATTTCATGAGTCCTTTGGCATCAGGTATCTGGCTTTATACTAACCATTCATGTCACATGCCATAATATTTTGTATTTTAGTAAAACTAAAAAATGCAGACACAATCATGCTTTTGATTTACAGGAATTGAAATCAGAACATGATAAATTAGGAGGCTAAATGTACACATTAATTCTAACACAGCTCATGAAATCAAGTGATGTTACTATGTTAATATCCCCCCAATTCTTATCTTTAGCTATTTACATAAAGAAGAAAATAAGCATAGCAAAACTTACATACTACTTATTTAAGATACTGTGTAGAAAGATAGGAATGCCTTAAATGATAGAATCTATTTTGATGATGTATTTGGTAGTCTAATGAGTTTACAGATACTTTCACACCAATAAGAGAAGTCATGCTTGAGAACCAATTAGAGTACATAATTTAGCAAAGAGTGAATCCATGACAAGAGTAGCAAAATATTTTTATCTTGGAATCTTTCAACAGATTTCATATTATATTAGGGATAAGATATTGTGAAAAATGGTAGAAACCAAAAGATTCATAGACGATCAATCTTCACATGATTATTAGGAAAACTGCCAAATGTCTCTGTTAGTTTTGCTCTGTTGGCATGGAAGCTGTCCATAATGACTTACACATGTTATTGTATTCTCTCACAAGGGTCAATTCAAGGGATAATAAATTCTTGACATACCGTCCTACCTTGTTCATTGCAAATGTCACCACTTATTGAAGCATCATTTCCTATAGAACCCAGATGTGTCCTCAGAAATTCCCTAACACAACACTAAATTCTGCCACTGACAATTAACTAGCATTTGTATTTAAGATGAAATGCATTTGTCATTTCTGAAAAAGCACAAAATAGTCTTGCCTCTTTAGTGAAAGATTTAATCCTCAAATATTTAACTATTTATAATATAATTGTGAGAAGATGGCAGTCTATGAGTTATCTACTTGCCTGTGTGAGGAAGTAAAATTTTGCTGCAAATTGCTCCTAAATACTAAATGCTAAAATGCTCCTAAATGATAAATGCTTGAATACTTCATTTCTCAGGTTTATGAAAGACCTCTTTGCAAAATGTCAACTGGTTTGGTTTGGGATGCCAGAATAATTAGAACAAATCAAACAGATTTTTAAACAAATACTAACTTGTTGAGAGTTTAGTAACTTTCGAAAAATTAGCTTAAATTTAATGGCAAAGTTATTAGACTTTCCTCCTCATTACCAAAGTTATTAGACTTCCCTCCCCATTACCTTTTTAAAATATGATAATAATAATAATAATGATGATGATAATGATAATAATAATTTTCAGATACTAAAGCCTGGTCATTGCTTCAGAATAAACTCTAGAAGGTCCAGAATTCTGGAAGTCTTCAAGGCTTTTGAAAAAAATAATTTATGTCAGATAGACGAATTTAATTTTGTGTTTTCTTTCTTTTCCAAATCTTGAAACATTAGTTACCAAATTAGGTGAAAGGTCAGCCTTTTCTTTATCCCATCAACCTTCTTTAGTGAATGTTACAACGACCTAAACTGTGTCAAATGTAAAGACTAGTATTCTAGACTCAAATTCTTACACTTTGAAGTATTTTTCTGTCTTGGCTATTCTAATACCATACTCTTCTGGTTCCTCAAAATGTAGCTTGAAACCAAAGTGTACTGCTTTTTATGATATTCAGAAACAAGAAATACCCATGATTGTGTTTTGAGACCACAACCACAAGGCAGAGCTCAGGACTTACTTCTAGCTGTGTGCTCAGAAATCACTCCTGGCAGGACTTTGAGACCATATTGGGTGCTGAGGATTGAACCTAGATCGGCTACATTCACCACAAGCACACTACTTGCCATACTATCATTTCAACCTTTGTGGGAAACTTTCTTCCTATACAGTAGTCAGAAAACGTGGTGTCATCTCTGTTATATTCTGTTTCCTATTACTCTTGGGAAAATTTTACTACTTTCTCTTCCATGCCTCACAAAACTTTGTATTCATTGTAGACATATATGTTAATACATATAGGTGGTTTAGTTCTTTTTTCTGGTGTACTTCAAAATCCTAATGAGAGACGTTTTTGTTTATTCGTCCATCATTTATGCTTTATCCATTATCCCTTCTATTCTATCACTTTGGAAAGGGTCTAAAATAGTCGTTGCTAATTGCATAGTGAATTATTTGTAATTAAAAATGAATGAGTTTTATGGGTCGAAAGACTTTGTCTGCCTTAGTTCTCCAGGAGTAATATGTGGACTTCATAACTGTGTAAGGAGTCACAGCTCTTATAAGCAAGTGAATATTTGGTGAATGTTTAATAAAGAAACAGAATTAGAGGGGCATTATTACCATTTTCAAAGGTAAATGTTTATTAGACTTAAGAATGGGACAGTTAATAATGCACTCCACACCCACTGCATTAACATTCTGTAGCATTATCATAGTTTTTAGCTTCAAAATTATTTAATGAACACAGAAACCAATGGATATTCTTTTTTGCTGGTCAAATTGGTTAAAAATTTTTATTATAGAGCCATGACTTACAAAGTTATTGGTAGTTGAGTCTTAATTATATAATATTTCAACACCAATCTCACCACCAGTGTCAACTCCCATCAACAGTGCCCCCATTTTCCATCATCTTCAACCTCCCAACTAACCTCCCCTCACCCACTGCCTGCCACTTTGGCAAGCACATTACATTGAAGTTAGGTGGTTTCAGCTTAGAGCTAATGTTTTCAGAGTTGAGTGTCTGCTTTAGATATATGACTCGACCACCACCTGACCACATCCCTAATATAACTAAGTCCAGACAACTGTCCCCCCATACTCTTTTTCTCATCATCTTTCTTTTTACCTTGATTTTTCTTTTCTTCTCTGTCCTTCTCCTAGGTTTTGGGATCAAGGGTGATATAGGCACCCTATATTTGCTACATTACATTTCCTAATACTATTACTTTATTTACATTTTTAAAATTTATTTGAAGAAAAAGTATCACATAACATATATGATGTTAATGCATTTGTTCCAGATAAGTGAAAGCAAAGTTTCTTGGGAAAAAGGAAATGAAAAATAAATAAAAATAAGAAAAAGAAAGTTATAAAAAAAGAAAAAAAAGGAAAAGAACAGTTGCAAGCACATTTGTGAAAATTATTGTATCTCCAATTAAATCATTAATACAATGAAAGAACATTTAATAATCTCTTGTTAGCTGTCCATTCTGTTAAATTGGTGTGTCCCTATAGGTATGACAGTATTAAATAAATGATATTTTCTAGAGACTTGCAGTACTATTACTGATACTATGCTTTTTTGATGGCATGTGTTCAACATCCAGGCTTCCCAGAAGAAGGAAGATACTGGGGAAGGTTCCTGCACACACTCCAAAATACTCTGGTGTATATCAGTCCACAAATCTGCATACCTGAAGTGTGGTCAGATTGGTGTCCTCAAAAGGAATCATAAAGGGTCAGTGATGAGGCAGGGCCATTGGGAAAACAGTGCTTGTGGGTGATGGAGGCTGTAAGCCTGGCTTCAGCAGGGTGGGGACTTGGCCTGTCCTCTCCTCACAAGATGGCCAGATTTCTGTTGTGTGGGAAGCATACTACTAATGATGATCTCTCACAGTTCAGTTTACATCTCATTCAAGAAAAGAGTGAGTTCAAAGATTGGCACACAAATCAAGAACAACCCGTGCATGTGTGGATGCAGGGAGAAAGGAACTTACATTCGTTGCTGGTGGCAATGTAGACTGGTTCAGACTTTTTGGAAAACAATGTGGATATTCCTCAGAAAATTAAAATTGAACTTCCATATGACCCAGCAATACCACTCATAGGGATATATCCTAGAAACCCAAAACATCATGCAGAAAACCTCTCTGCATTCCTATTTTTGAGCACTATTTACAATAGCCAGAATTTGGAAACAGCCCAAGTATCTGAGAATCAAGTATCTATAAAATGGAATATTATGCAGCTGTTATGAAAAATGATGTCATGAAATTTACTTATACATGGATAGATAGTGTGGTGAGTGAATGAATCAGAGGGACAGGGATAGACATAGAGTAATCTCACTCATTTTGGGGATTTAAGAAAAGTATATAATAGAATTGGTAATAATATTCCACTGTCCAGAAACAACAGAGCTGAGGGCCAGGAGAACCAGTCCATGGCAGGAAACTTATGACAAAAAGGTAGAATTAAAGTTAGGGTAGAGAAAGACAATGACAATTGGAACTGATCACTCTGGACAAAACAAGGTGTTGAAACGGGATAAAGTGATATATATGTGGTACCCCTTTATTAACAATAGTTAATCAAGTTTCAAAAAGGGGAAAAATTAAAAGAGGGAGAAAGGAAAAGTGGTAGGGAAATTGGGGACACTGGTAATGGGAAACGTGCATTGGTGAAGGATGATATACATTGTTTGAAACTCAATCACAGACAATTTTGTAACTATGGTGCTTAAATAAAGTAATTAAAATTTTTAGAAAAAGAGAAAAGAGTGAGTCTATGAAGCTTGCTTAGTTCAAACATGGCAACTACATTTGTGGGCATGGTTACAGCTCTCTAATACAATTGAGATAAATTAGATTATCTTGTGTTTGTCTTTCTTATTATGGATTTACTTAGCTCACCATTTTATCATCCAGTTCCAACAAGGTTGCAGCAAATTGCATGATTTTATTATTTCTTGAAACTTTATAATATTCCATTGCTTATATATACCATATCTTCAGAATTAATTCATCTGCCATTGGACAGATGATTCCATATCTTTGATATTCATTATTGTAGTAATGAATGATATTGTGTATACATCCTTTTGAATGAATATTTTTAAGTTCTGGGGATAGATACCCAAAAGTGGAGTTGCTGGGTCATATGAAAGCTCAATTCAAAGTTTACTGAGGACTCTCCATACTATTTGTCACATGGGTTGAACCAGACAACATTCCCACCAGCAAATGAACGAGAGTTCCTCTTTTACCACATCCTCACCAGCACTAATTGTTCCTACAATTCTTTTTTTCCCTTGTCATTTTTATAATTTTTAATTGGTTCACCATGAGGTATAGAGTTGGAAGATTTTGAGAGTTGAATTTCAGTCATGCAGTGTTCCAACACCCATCTCATCACCAGTGTAACTTTACCACCATCAATGTCCATAGTTTCCATCTTTCCCTTCCCTACCAAAGGCTGTCTTTAATAGCTTTATCTCCTTTCAGTACCAAGTTCTTGTCCAGAGTGATCATTTCCAACTATCATTGTCATAGTGGTCAATAAGAATAGTTCAATAAGAAAGCTAGGAGGTTTAGATTCCATCTTTGACATTGTGTGATCATGAATTAGTCTTTTCATCTCCCAGGGTCTAAATGCATTTTTCAGCCACCATGTTCATGGGGTGGGAGGATGGAGGGGCCTGGGGAACTTGAATGCCAGAGATAAAGGGGTCCTTGTTCCTACATTTCTTAATATGTGTGATTCTCTTTGGTGCCATTCACATTGCTGTCTTGATTTGGATTTCCCCAAAGGTAAGTAATGCTTTTCATGTACCTTTTGGGGATCTGCTTGTCTTCCTCTGAGAAATGTCTATGCATTTCCTCTCCCTATTTTTATAGTGTTTTTGAATTAGTTTTTTTGTTGATCTTTGCTAGTACTTTATATATGCTAGATATTACCTTATCTGGTATTGAATGTGAACATATTTTCCTATTTAGTTAGCTGTCTTTTAGTTTTAGCCCAAGTTTGTTTTGCCATGCAGAAACTTTTTAATTTGACATATCACAATTTTTGTTGCATTTTCTAGAGGCATCAGATCATCAAAGAAGTCTTTGAGGTCCATATCTTGGAGCATTCTGTCATATTTTCCATAGTACACTCTATGGTTTCTGATCAGATCTCTAGGTCTTTGATGCACTTTCCATTGCTTTTGTGTAAGGTGTGAGATATAGATTAAGTATTTATTTTTTACATATAATTATTCAGTTTTCCTCGCACCAGTAGAAGAGGCTATCTATACTCTACTTTAAGTTCTCAGCTCTTTTATCAAAAATTAACTGTCCATATATATGAGGTATTCTATTCAAAACCTAATGAATATTTTGATTTGAAATAGTGTAGTCTGTGGCCTTCATTCTACTGTAAAATTGTCAATTCTTCAGGACTTTTGAGACATTGTATCTTTGGAAGCTAAGAGACTCTATACATGCATGCGATTAGACTCTGGCTATAACTTGCTGTGTTAGAAATATAACCAAAAGAATAGAACAAAGTTAAGCTCTATTATTTAGTATTAAGCATTTGTAATCAGGAGAGTTTGATATGATGTATAGGTAAGTCTGGTAAAGTGTGATATATGTTTATTGAGGTAGTACCAAATTATGTCATAAGAATTTTTTGGAAGTTCTTGTTGATAAAAATAAGTGAGTATATGTTTCAGGATTTCTGTTATAGTAATAGATATTACATAGTCAGATTTCTTTTAAAAAGGCAGAGGATAATGATTCAGAGAAAGGATAACAGATTCAAAGAAGTCTAAAGACAATCTCCTGAAGCCAGACAGTTAGTGCATGGATTCTGATATCTTCATTGCTCACTGCCAACCCCAATGATCTCTTACATTGCACATGATCTTCTAAGTAGAGTCCTAAATAAATCCTGAGTACTGCAAGCTATGACCAGAAGGGCAGAAGAAAAGATAGATTACAGTATTAAAGGACTGTCTCTGGAGGGAATATAATTCTGGATTCAAAACCTGGCTCAGTCCACTCCTAGCCATATAATCTGAGGAAGTTCGTAATGTTATCAAAACCCCATTTTCTTGTAGAATATTCCCTTTTAGACTTCTTGTGAAACCCAAAAGGTTGATGCTTTAAAAAAAACTCAGTTATGTACTGATTATGTTAGCATGTGCAGTAATTTGCAGCTTGCCTATGTATTTATGCAAGATAAATCATCCTAAAGAAAAATCCTCTTTATACAATGGTTTGCTTTTAGCTGATGTAAGAACCTATTGTAATTACTGGATGAGGCTTTCTCAGTACTACTTTCCCAGGAATCTCTTAAAAACTTATGTTTAATATTCATTGTATTTTCCTGATGCTCAAGCCAGAGCTCCTATTCCTTGCCCTTATTCCTATGTGAATGATCATAGCATGAGATAAAGACTATGATGACAAGTACATTCCATTTCCTTGAAGATTTTGGTTCCTTTTAAGAGCTGCTTATCCACCGAATTGTCACTGTCATATCTATGCAAAACTCCTCTACACCTCAGATTTCTTGCAGTTTTTTAGGAGACTCTCCTCAAATTCCCAGTCAGGGATTACTTACTAAGGCACTGAGGTCTTCAGCTCACATGAGTCACCTATTAGCTCATGCCTACTCCTAAGACTCAGTCAGTTATGGCCAGTTAAGATCAGCTATAACCAATTTTCTTCCCTCATCCATAACTGACCAGCTTTCAGCCCTCATACCCATAACTGCCTAGCATTCTCACCTCTAACCCATAACTGACCAGATTTTTGATCTCACACCTACAACTGACCAGCATTATACCTATAATCGATCAGAATTTTGCCCTCATACCTACAACTGACCAGTTATATAATCGTAACGGACCAAAATACTGCTTTAACACCCATAACTGACTAGCTTTGTGCAACTCACATTCACAGCTGACTAGCATTGTGCTCTTATACTTGTAGCTGACCATCTTTCTGGCACCAAGTGTGTAGTTCAGCCCTGACCCCTCCATTTACTTTTGGGATTGCAGCTTTGCATATGGTGTCATGAATCAAACTTCAGATATTCATAATTATCCTAGTTTTAATAACCATGATTGGGCACACAAAATTGAATATTCCTGGATGGCACAGAATCTAATGTAGGATTTTAATTTCTGTAACAAGTCAGGTATCAGCAAGGACATATACATGAAAGTTTTCTGCCCTTTAGATTCTTTTTTTGGTGTCTTCCGTGAGAGCTATTCCTGGAGAGTTTACTTAAGGTTAACATTCATACATGTGACTGCAAATATGCAACCTGGCAATTTGAGAGAACAGTGAGTGAATACATCTGTTCCACAGTCTTATAACTTTCACCTCAGCAAGATCAGAGATGTGAGCTACCTAACTGTGGGTTGGTTACCCAAGACAGGAAAATATTCCAAAGAAAGCATAATGGACGTATCTTAGCAGTTGAGAAGAAGATAAGGCCTAGAAAAATTATGTAAAGGCTAGATTAGAGAAAAGGAAGGAGAGAGAAAGGGAGAAACATTCCTAAACAGAAGGAGTAAAAACGGTGACAGGGACTCGACTCTTTAAATATGTCCTTAAAGATCCAGCGACTAAAAGTATTTTTGGGTGTGTATGTTTTAAAATTTTTTGGCCATGGATGTCAACAATCACAATAAAAGTATATTTGACATTCTAATGTAATGAGGAAAATAAGGTAAAGCATGAAGGAAAGGTATATATGGCTGTAGGAGTTAGTAAGTTTAATTGGAGCTTTATGTTTATGCATGCTGTTATTTCTAGTCTTCTTGGAAAATATATGCAAGGCAATGCAAACCCATACAGTGCTTTTGAAGACTGTGGCTTTTGTGTTTTCACCCCCTTACTTTATAATTGTATTTACACAAAGTAAGCTATAATTTTTATCGAGAGCAACACAACTCTCTGCCTCAGCTATATTTTGCAGAACATAAACTGGGAAGAGGGAGGCGGGATACTTTGTTGACCTTGAAAGCATGTCAGCATGTTCCCTCCCTCACTGAATTGCCAGCTGCCTGCCTAATGGGAAAGGAATCCAATACAACATGACTGGGTATGTGGAAAGCTGTAGTGATCCTTTCCAGAGTGGGGCATTTGGGAGGAGATGTGAAATAGCCAAGATTGTTGTGCACAAAGAGAAAATTGTATGTTTCACTCATTTTTCAATATCAAATGCTTGGTCCAAGTCAAGATTTTGAGAACAAAGAAAATGAAGTCCAGGAAACTTGCAATTCATGAGTATTCATGAGGCCCTGTTAGATATACCCTGGGACACTTTCTGTCCTACAGCACACTCAATTAGTCCTCAAGATTATTTTGAAAGAGTGTGGATGAGGAAAGTTGAGACTCAGAGAAGTTAAGTAAGTTTTGCAAAGCTCAGAAACTACTTCTGAGTTACTAAATATGCATTTCACTTCTTAACATTTTTGGTTAAAAAGGACCTCAAAATATGGGGCAAGTATCAAAAATGGCAGGTCTAGAAATCAGTATTATTTTTCAGCTCATGACTTTATGTTTTTTCTCCCCACCAGCCCATGACTTTAGTTGAAGAGAGAGAAAAAATGGTTCTTGCTGAAAACATTTGTAATTCACTATTTTCTAGAAGTCATAGAATAAAAGGGCCAGGTTGGAAATGAATATTTATTTTTAATGTTCATTTTGTTATTATTTACTTAAAATGAACATTTTGGAAGATCTTGAAATCCACAGAGAAAATAATAAAATTACTAACTTGCCTGCTGTTTTTGTTGGAGTTTGTGTTGTAATTAAGTTACACCCAAATTGAGTGAATTACAGAATATAAAAGTTAATATTCCTGTCATCTCATAAATCTGAGGATAACTTTTCAGGTAGGGGGGTTAGGTTTGTCATATTCAGTGTATCTCCCAAGTTTACTCTGCTAATCTCCATGCCAGACATCAGAAAAAGAATATTTGTGTAAGAGTTTTTGAATAGGAAGCAGAGATAGTACAGGAAAAAGGATGTTGTCTTTGCATGTAGCTGACTCTAGTTTGGTTTAAGCACTACCTGTAGTTCCCTGATCACTGCCAAGAGTAATACCTAAGCTCAGAGCCAGAAGTAAACCTTAAGTCCTGCCAGGTATAGCTCAGTAACCAGGAAAATAAAATGAAAAGAAAAGAAGTTATGAATAAACACTATGTTTATTCCCATTCTAATTTCAAAAATTATGTTACATGGCTCTTCTTAGAAACATAAAAGTGAATACCCGCATAAACTATTCATCCTCTATTCTTTAGGAGGAAAGATAGAATATAATTCAAAGGAAAATTATCTCTGCTCAAAATAGTTTCTATTGTGTTATTTTTTTTATCTCTACAGCATGTCAATATGAAAGCTTATACCTAAATGATTTGAGAATAAAATTAAGATTATATGACTTCTACTTTTGGTAGCATGCTTTTTTCATTAAACAAATTCATTGGCAATCAATATTGGCAATCAACATTCAGGTCATTCTATATTCTGCTATAATATCACTGTAAGACGGAATACATATTCTATTGTCTGGATGTGCTGTATTTTATTCATGTGATTTCATGTAGTTGTTTCTTGTTTTGCATTAATAAAAAGTGAGATAGATGGCTTGAAGTAAAACTCTTCCTACATAGCTCAGACTAGTTCTCAATAATTAATAACTAAGGAATTGCTAATGTATATTACAGAAAGATAGTATTATTTCACTGTCATGTAAGCAATGAATGAGAGTAAAGACATCTAAGTCTTGATGACACCAGAATTGCCTACCCTTGATTTAATAATCTTATTATCTGATAGCCTAATTATCTCCATTACTTTTGAGAGACCTCAAGCTAGGTTTCTGACTATGATATTTTATGATCATTCAGATACATTCACTTTCTTCTCTACCACTCACAGAAAGAATATGCTTTGAGTTTGAGTTTGACCATGTGGTCTACTTTGGTCAATGAGCTTGTCAGTTTCATGATGCAGAACTTGAAATTGTCTCACCTACTTGTGTGAAATTTTTGGTTCATTTGCTCTTGCTATGCATAAAATTTCCCTTGGTATCCTTCAGTGCAAGGATAATAACACAAAATGGGCCTAGGGCCAGAGAGCTCAGTGAGGTGCACGTTATGTATGAAGGAGGCTTGGTCCTAGCACTGCATGATCTCCAGCATCATCTAAAGTGATCCTTGAGTAGATAGACTTGAACAGCCCCAGCACCACCAAAAATATGATATAATAAAATAATAATAAAAGTAAATTAAATTTATAAAGAAAAATGGCCCCAGTGAACATCTAGGGCCACCTACTCCAACCTTTCTCATATCAGCTCATGTGATACCAGCACTTTATTGTTTTATTCCACCAAAATGTAATGGCTATATATTATTTATCTGTAGCTGACTGTCAATTGAGAACATCTGTGACAACATCTGGGGTATGTCTTCTCTATCACTCTTTACATCTCTCTGGCTAAGTGATTGTTCCTTAGTCTCACATACTAGCAAGTTTCTGGGTTCAAGCTACCATCTTTATGATGTCTTTTCAGGTTTAGATATTTTTTTTTATTTTCCTTTATTCTAAATTTTTTTACCTAGTCCAGGGTGAGAGGCTAATAGAGTGTTGAACAGAATTTGATTTCTAAAATATCAAACTATAATGAGCAAAGAAAAACAATTAGTAATAGAACAAGTCTTGGATACCTATGGGATGCCTCCTTTTACCCTATATCTTATAAATGTATAGCAGTGAGATTGCCAGCATTAACACAAATCTCACAACTCTGACTGCAATGTGGAAGCCATTCCATGCTATGGTGTCTAAAAATTTAGTTTTTTGCCACTTTGTTTTATTTTATTTTGGGGACACATCAAGCTGTACTCCAGACTTACTCTTGGCTTTGAACTCTTAGTGGATCACTCCTATAGGACTCAGGGAATGATATGTGGTGCTGGATAATGAACTCAGATCTGCTGCCTTACCTACTTCAGTCCAGTTTTTACCAGTTTTTAAATTGCAGGTTTTCTTAAAAATAATTAGTGAAACACACAAAATTTAATAAATTATAGGTAAATTTAAAAAATTCTTTTTACTGTCTAATCATATATTACAACTCATACCTATAGGGAAAGTTTTGGTGTTTTCAGTATTTCAGTAAATCACAGAATATCTGCAAGACTCATCCACAGATAAATGCCTGCAAGACTACATAGCTCTTTCAATTTCTCACTTAACGTTTATTGAGAGCTGGTTATATGCCAGGAGTTCTGTCCAAGATTAGAAATCTAGTGATGAGTATATTGGGGCTGATAAACAGGTGTGTGGGTTTGTGAAAGAATTCACTCAGAAAGGCTCAGTTATGAGAAAAGTTTATTAGAGACATAAGATGTTTCAAAAATAAAAAAAGGAGGGGCCCGGGAGATAGCATGGAGGTAAGGCATTTGCCTTTCATGCAAAAGGTCATCAGTTCGAATCCCGGTGCCCCATATAGACCCCCGTGCCTGCCAGGAGCAATTTCTGAGCATGGAGCCAGGAGTAACCCCTGGGCACTGCCGGGTGTGACCCAAAACCCCCCCAAAAAATAAAAATAAAAAAAATAAAAAAAGGTTTTTACTCTTGGACAAAAGTAGTACCAGAGTAAAAGACTAAGTCAAGTGTTTTAGCTGGGCTTACATACTTACTGGGAATCTGGCCTATGATTAGAGTAGGGCAGACAGCACTATTAGGATTGTTAGCATACATTTCTCTTTGCCTTCAATCTGGATCCTGTTGATAAGTATTCTGCTCAATATCTGGACATTATCTCACAGGGACAGAAACCAGATGATACATACTGGAGAGACAACCTGAGGGACTTATTTCTCCATCATGGATGCCTGGGATATTTATGACTCCTTTCTCCTCATTCCTTGTCTTCTGACTTGTGCCCATGAATAAAGGATGTGTTTAATGCTGGCATTTTATAACTGTCACTTCAGACTTAAAGTGGAGGTTTTTGCTACTCATCAGAATGTTCCTTAAGTTCAGGTTCACAGCCAGTCAGAGAAGAGAGGAATAACAGATAACTCATTTTCAGAAATGCCACATAAAGATATGAACAGGATGTATCAAACTGAGAGAAACAGATTCAGCCAAGCATCAACCTGATATCCATTTTTCCAATTCACATTATATTGCACATGTCTTTTCAGTTTCAATATTAGTTTTTACTGGTTTTGTACTACCAAGTCACATATTGTCATACCAGTTGTCTTACATCCTTCTGAAGGCTATAATTTTAAAGAAATTAATTCTAGCCTCTGTTCTTTGGTTGGTCAAAAAACTCTCCCCTTTTCCTTCCATGTTAACCCTGCTGATGACTCATTTCTCTACTAGGCTTTGAGATTGAGATCCTATACATAGAGTCTTCAGATTATTTCAAAGATTCGAATAGATTTTTATCCTATACAGGGATGATATAAGAAAAATCACCTAGAAAAAACTCAGAGAGTCTATTTCCTTATTAATCATCTGAAACAGAAGTAAAGTATTACTCTAGATCTTATATCTACTATCAATGTGAGATCTAAGCTGTCAAACTCAGTTTATAGAAAAGCAATGCATCAGCTTTGCTCCTTTCTCCACAGAACTCATGTTATATAGTGAAATTAGAAACAATGAATTATTAAGCTCTGTTTTTCCTGACAATGATACCAAGGTACTCTAAGAGGAAACTGATGAATGACTTCCTCATTAGTTTAAAGATAATCAAGGGCAAATGTTTGTTATTTGACTCTGTAGAACTAAAACATCTTTTGGTAAATCTGAAACAATAAATTTTAAACAATATCTTTATTTAAACATGATTACAAACATGACTGTAGTTGAGTTTCAGTCACAAAAAGAATACCCCCCTTCACCAGTGAAGCATTCCCACCAACAATGCTCCCATCTCCCTACTCCCACTGAAACAGTAATCTAAATCAATAATGTTTCATGAGTATCATCTGAAGAAAATATTATGAATAAAGGTTCCATAGTTCCGTCATTTAGATATTCTGATAGTGAGAGCATGGACTTAAAAAATGATTGGTCACTGATAAGTTTTTAAGTGAGTTGAAAATCCCCCTGACTATGGAATAATAACTTCAGAGAAATTTCTGGGGAATAATCTGAGTATTGAGACAGTTATTATTAACATTCCCAATCTTTTTCTTGGAGACAGTAACTGTGATTCTTGATTCTTACATGGCAGGGATAACGGGAAACAGAGAATATAGATTCTCAAGCCCTAGGATTCAATGAGCTTTGCAATCAATGATAGATTTTGAGTTTCGTCTTTCATACATCTGTGTGTGATAAGGGAGATTAGTTGGTGGATTTATTTCTTCTTCGAATGTCCTTAGAGATTCTTCCATATTGAACATTTTCAAGGTCATCATTCATGTGTTACTGGAAGTGCGTCCCTTGAAAACTTTAAGGAATCTGTTTCTTAGTGACATTGATGGTGCTTGTTGCATCTGCAAACATATTCTGCTCTCCAGTATGATTACTCCTGTTGAAGAATTTAGACCAGCACTCAGACTTGTATAGGGAGATTCATTCTTGACTCCTCTTCCCAGAACTCTACAGTTCATTATGGATTAGGACACTGACCCACTAAATGTCTATAGGCTCAAAGTACAAAGGCTAATGTGTTTACTATCCATTTGACTGACCCCCCCTTTTTTGTTTTTGTTTTTTTGTTTTTTTGGGGGGTGGGGGCAAACCCAGTGACGCTCAGGGGTTACCCCTGGCTATTCGCTCAGAAGTCGCTCCTGGCAGGCACGGGGGACCATATGGGAACCGGGGGATCGAACCGCGGGTCGGTCCTAGGTTAGCACAGGCAAGGCAGGCACCTTACCTCCAGCGCCACCGCCCGGCCCCTTGACTGACCCCCTTTCATTTTTATTTTATTTATTTTTATTTTTTGGTTTTTGAACCACACCCGGTGAAGCTTAGAGGTCACTAACTCCTGAATATGAGCTCAGAAATCGCTCCTGGTCCAGGGAACCATATGGAACACCGGGGTATAGAACTGCTGTCTGTCCTAGGTCAGCCGCATTTGAGGCAACTGCTCTACCACTGTACCACCGCTCTGGCCCCTGACTAAGCCCTTTTTGATTTCCCAGTTTGATCTCTGACAACATGTGATCCTTTAAACATTGCCAGATATAACCCAAGAAGTCCCCAACCACCATCAAATTCCCTGGAGGGAACCCCAGGTTTCTTGTTTAGTTTTTACTTTGGGAGACCCCTAAAGATTTATTTCCTGTTTTTTCTGTTTTATTTTGGTTTGGTTTGGTTTTTGGGCCACACTTGTTAGCACTCAGGGTTACTCCTGGCTCTGCACTCAGAAATTGCCCCTGGCAGGTTTGGGGGACCATATGGGATGCCAGGGTTCAAACCCGGGTCCATCCTGGATTGGCTGCACACAAGGATAACACCTTACTCTGTGCTATCTCTCTGATCCCACCCTTTCCTGTTTTTTTTTTTTTTTTTTTTGCAGATAATTGGGTCCTACAGTAGAGAACCTAGCACAAAGCAAGCCTAATGGTACCCTGGGGCCTGATAGATTATATAATATACA
Source organism: Crocidura indochinensis (assembly GCA_004027635.1). NCBI lineage: Eukaryota > Metazoa > Chordata > Mammalia > Eulipotyphla > Soricidae > Crocidura > Crocidura indochinensis. Next base: position 24,163 of record PVKC010007754.1, read on the forward strand.
TACACATATTTATATATGTATATATAAGCACTTAAAGTAATTACTGAGTAATTACTGAGCATAGAACCAGGAATAAGTCCCAAAATTTTAAAAATAAAGAGAGAGAAACAATAGTGACCTTACTTACTAAAACCCACATATACTGCAATATACATATATTTTTGTACAGATACCTAGCTACTTGTATCAAGGTTTTGTTTTTCCTTTGCAAAAAAGAGAGAAAATGGGAGAGGGAAAGAGAGAGCGAAGCAGAGACAGGGAGAAATTTTGGTAAGGGAGAAATGAGTCCTAGAAAAATTGAATATGTGTCAGTGTTTTCTTCATTACAAGTATTGCTGTTTTGTTCCATGTGGAATATACAGATACCAGCAACATGCATTGTGAAAATATGCTGTTGAAGTTATCAAAGAAATGTGTGCTCAAGAACCTTACTTAGGGCTGGAGAGATAGCATGGAGGTAAGGCACTTGGCTTTCGTGCAGAAGGATGGTGGTTCGAATCCAGGCATCCCATATGGTCCCATGAGTCTGCCAGGAGCAATTTCTGAGCTTAGAGCCAGTAGTAACCCCTGAGCGCTGCCGGGTGTGACCCAAAAACCAAAAAACCAAAACCAAAACCAAAACAAAACAAACAAAAAAAACAAAGAACCTTACCAGATTTGACAGAGATGAACACTCTGAAATAATGCCAATCAAGCCACATAAAAAAGAATAAATCATGCATTAAGCATGTGGAAAGACTCTAATAAAGTGTTTCAGGGATTATATGGAATTGTCTTTCTCTGTCCTTTTCCCTCTCTCATCCGGAAAAAAATCATAAGCAAAGTCCCCACCACAAAAAGCAAGGACGCCTAGTGAGATTAGATTCTGCCATCAAAATGTCATATCCTTCTCTCTTTTTTTAAAAAAAAAAAGTATTCTCTTTTTTTCTTGTTCTTATTCTTTTTGGCTTTAACTCAGTGGTTAAGCGTAACAAATGTAGAAAGACAAAATGGGAAAGTGGGAAAGCTGCTTCCCTTATTTTAGAGCTTGACAGAAGTGTGAGCTTTTGCATTTGGAGCTCTGCAGGGTGGCAGGCACTTTGGAGCTGGGGTGGCATCTATCTTTATGGTGCAAGTGCACAGACATCCTGTTTGGATGAAATCATCCTTTGTTTCATTTATTGTTTTTAAATAGAGCTTGCCAAAGGCCCAAAGTTCCTTCGGAGGCAGTAATAAGTCCTCTGACTTCATTTGCAATTCTAGGATGCTCACTGTGGAGCTGCATGCAGAGCTGACTGCAGAGGATCCATGGCAAGTGTGTGCATCAGGCCCTGGGGACAAAACATGGAGCAGATATAGCTCTTGGGATTCCATGCCATTTCTCATGACCTTCAGTTGCTCTGCAATGCCCGTTTTTATAAAGTGACTAGCTTCTCTGCCTGTGGAAAGCTTTAAAGAACTGAGATCCAACTCTGAATGATTTAGATTGAGTGTTGGAGGCATCAGTTTTTAAAGGCTCTCAGGTACTTTATGTAGAGTTAAAGCTAAATAGCCCAGTGAAGGGCAGGGTAGAGATTGTATCATAGGAGTCAAATCTAGGTAGATGAGGCAGAATAGAAGAACTTAAAAAGAAAAGCAAGTGCCAATATGTGCACTTCCAAATTGACTACTCTCTCTCAGATTTATCTATCTTTTGGGCCTACTACATATACTTACACCTCTGCTGTGGCAATCTAACTGTAAATTTGATGGTAACTTTTGGGGGTTTGGCTTCTCAGGGGCTGCTACCTGCACCCTGCAGTTTATAATATTCTCCATGTTTCTATTTATGCCGACAGGTCAGCACACAGGGATGTTACACAAGAAACAGATGGAGTCACAGGAGATGATGCAGAGGGATCAGGGAGGTTGAGTAGCCTACTGGATCTGAGTCAGTCAGGCTTCTGAGCTAAACTGTTTTTCCTGTCACTTTTATTAGCCAGAATTAACAGAACAAAAGTGATTCACCTGAGGGGCCAAGTTGACATAGCTAAGGGTACTTATGTTAATTAAACCTAGCTGGGTCCCTAATCAAGCAAGGGTGGGTTTTAAATATTATTGTCTACGATATGTAAGCCACTATAATTAAAATAAAAATTATATTTAAAAAATAAAAATAAAAATTGTGTGAAGTGGAAAGAAAAAGCAGGGAGTGATATAAGAATCAAATATAGGTGTCTACAGTAGCTTTTGAAATAGCCAAGTGATTACGTAAGTATTCCACTAAATTGTTTCACTTACAATAGGCAGAGAGTTGAAGTGATGAGACTGATTCCTTTTCCTGGCCCAAGAAGTGTCTCAGCTATGGAATCCTGGAATGACCCAGCCTGAGACCAAGCTGCCAGACCATGGAAGTAGGGAGTCCACTTTCTCCTTTTCAGAAAAGTTGTTGATTTAGTGTGTGTGGGTAAGTGGGGTGGGAGATTAGTTTAAAAATGTCAATCTACCACCAGGAGTAGCCCCTGGTCACCACCAGGTTTGGTCTTTTCACTGGAACTCTGAAAAAAAAAAGTCAGCCCTGTGGGGCCTGGAAAGATAGTACAGTGGGTATGACACTTGTCTTACATGTGGCTGTCCCAGGTTCAATTCTTGTTATCTCATATAACCCACTCTGAGTGCAGAGCCAGGAGTAACCCATGAACACTTCTTGGTGTGGCTTAAAACAAAAATGTGGGCCTGGTGACATTATGTCCTTTTTTATGAATTGGTTCTCAATTGAGCCCTGCACTCCACACACCAGTGTGATTTTGCATCCCCGTTCTTCCATTCAACTCGCAGGATTTCCTGTTCCTTGGATTCACCCAAGATATATTTCCTTTATGAGGAAAACTCCATTCCTCAAGTATATATGGGTGTTTCTTCTTGTTCTTTAGTTTTCTATGCCAATGTCAAGTATTCAGAGAAGCTCCTCCCTACCTTCCCTACACACTATGCTGTGATCTGTTTTATTATTCTTTTCACAGTACTATAGGAGTTAGTGTGCTTATGGTTACATTTGTTTGAGGTCTGTATGCTTCTTCAGATCAGAATAGGTTTGTTTTACTTATGCTCATATCTCTGTTATTTAGAAGTGTGTGTGGGGCCCGGGACATAGCATGGAGGTAAGGCGTTTGCCTTTCATGCAAAAGGTCATCTGTTTGAATCCCGGTGCCCCATATGGTCCCCGATGCCTGCCAGGGGCAATTTCTGAGCATGGAGCCAGGAGTAACCCCTGAGCACTGCCGGGTGTGACCCCCCCGCCAAAAAAAACCACACAAACAAAAAAAAATAGAAGTGTGTGTGTCTGGTACATGTTAAGCCTATAATAATTTCTGAAGAGCGGGAGGAAACAAGTAAATGAAGGGAATGGATAGGTTGCCAGAGAAGTTCTTTAAAGGTGTTGAGGAGCCCCAGTCCTCAGCCACTTATGTATAAAGTCTACTGTCTACTTACTACTTCCCAGAACCAATAGGATCAGAGTGAAGTACACTGGTATTTCTGTGGTCTTAGTTCTTTCTTTCCATAAGTTGATACTCGTGTTTTAGTGACATTACCTGCAGCACCCTCCTTGGTGGAAGCCAGGATCCCTGTGAAGACTGAGAAAAGCAGTGTTCCTCAACACACTCTTATCAAGTCCAAACATTCAGTGCCTGGGTGAAGATAATCTCTCACTCCCCACTGCCAAGGGTATTTGGGACAGGTCTGGAAATAAAATCATTGCAGGAAATAAAGCTGGAGAGATAAAACAGGTCCAAGGATCTTTCCACTAAAGCAGCAGCAGAGATATGCCAGAGCCACAGTCTTTATTGGGAAGAATAGGACCATCCCCATGGGTATAGAACTGGTTGGGGTAGAGAGCCTATCCAGAGAGTCTCCCCCCGCCCCCCACGTGGGACAAACACATGCAAAGAAGAAACCAATCCTTACTAGGGTGTAAAATGGTTAATCCAACACCTGAGAGTACTGAAATACCCAAGTTAATAGAAAATATATGTGTTTTTTTGGGAGTACTGGGACCATACCTGATGTTCTCAGGTTGTACTCCTAGCTCTGTGATCAGGGATCACACATGTCAAGGCTTGGGGTATTATGATGGATCCCAGAGCTTGATAAGATTGGTAATGTGTAGGCAAGCACCCTACCTGCCCCAAGAGAATACATATGTTTAGCATGCATGCACAATTTTAAAAATAAGAATTTAGGGTAAAGAACACTGTGTGTAGTTTATGCTACATAGATACATGATGATGGTTAACATATATTAGGTGAACAAAATATTCCAGCATGGAACCCGTTGCCTAATATACAGACTGTGAAGGAAGTGGAACATTGACTTGGAGAAAGAGGAGTTCATACAAGTTTTTGACTCCTATAGTATCCCATAATAGTGGTTCTCAGTGCTGTTTTCCAAAAGGTCCATCAGATGAGAATCTACTGTAAGTAAAAAAAAATCCTCAGAGATGAAGTGGTACAGAGGTCACATATATTCAGTGCTACTTGCAAATTCATATTTTTCCACATTATAGTAGGATAGTTTTAAAGAATATGAATAAGATGCAAGAAAGATTTCGGTGTTCCCATTCTAGTGGGTGAGCAAGTTGTATCCTGGGTCTTCTGATGCTCAAGTTTTAGTTTCATCTTTTTACAATAAGATACTGAACAAACTTTCTGATTTCAAAGAACCAGAACACCTGGTGCAACCTGGAGCCTGTTTTTCAAATCCTAAAATTTATGAATATTTAGCATTTTTTTTCATATCAGTGCAGTTCCGTCCAAGAATTTTGAGTTTCTTTTTTGTTTTGTTTTGTTTTTGTTTTTTGGGGAGGTCACACCTGGTATTGATCAGGAGTTATTTCTTTCTTTGAGCTTAGAAATCATGCCTGGTAATGATCAGGGGACCATATAGGATGCTGGGGATTAAGCCCAGGTTGG
>PVKC010007755.1:0-29102 GCA_004027635.1 Crocidura indochinensis
GAGCTCAGTCTTTAAAGCAGGTTGTTATTGTTGTTAAGTTCTCTGGGTGATAAAGGGAAGTCTCTGTTGAATAGGTCTATGCGAGAGCAGTGGTAGGGTCTTCCCTTGTAGAGGATTGCTTTCAGGTGATGTGGTACACAACCATGGTTGTTTTATAGATGGCATCCCTGGTTCAGGGATAAATGGACAATGCCCATTCTTTTAAGACATGAGTCAGGTCTTTATTACAATGTTCAGGGTGTAAGGTCCTACTGCATTACAAGATTTGTGTGTTCCCATCTCTATAAGATAAGAATGTGTTTGTATATAGTTTCCCATATTAATGTGCCTATTCAAAGGAAGAACAGTATCACATGGCGAGATTGGTGCCTATGGGGATGCTAGAACAAGTCCAACAATCCAATTGACTTGGTTCTTATATAAATTTTAAATGGAGGGACACTTCTACAGACTTCCTTATTTAACAAATAACAAAGGGAAGGAAAGAGAAAGAGGGACTCTTTCACCAAAATACTTTATTGAAGAGTTCACAAAGAGGAGAAAAGATAAAAAGTGGGGGAAATAAACAATCTAACTTAAGACAGTGGACTCATTTGGTACCGTTTGTGGGAACTAATCAGTAACCTAGTATGGTAGTAACCACAGTTATAAAATGAAGGAAGGAAGAGGTCAAGAGGCCGCTGAGAGTAAACAAGTAGGAAAAGAGTACTGGTCTCTTCCCAGCCTGAGAGTTCATCCTCTCATTTTTCTTTTCAATATATATGGTTTTTAAAATGGAGACCAATGAGAGAAAAAAAATACCAGTGAATGTCCCAACATACACCAATGCTGCATCCGCCCGCCCTCCACCCCATGCGTCCCCCACTTAGTGAAAGGAAGAAAAATGAGGAAAGCCTGAGGACCACTATAGAGTCCACCTGACCCAGCAACCACGGAAAGCCTGGAATAAAGGGGAGAAATAGAAATATTCTAAAGTTTTAAGCTAGTTCTAGTAGTTCAATCCTCTCTGTAGTTATACTGACATGTCTAACAATAATGTCATTATGTTTAACAAGGTAGTCATCATGTTTAACACTCTTGTCCCTTGTTTTCTTATCTTTTTGTTTGTTTGTTTTGGTTTTTTCTGACCACACCCATTTGATGCTCAGGGGTTACTCCTGAAATTACTCAGAAATTGTCCCTGGCTTGGGGGGACCATATGGGACGCCAAGGGATCGAACCACGGTTCTTCCTTTGCTAGCGCTTGCAAGTCAGACACCTTACCTCTAGCACCACCTCGCCGGCCCCTGTTTTCTTATTTCTATGAATTATTCTAAAAATTAAATCTAACCTATTGTCTTTTTAGGGTATATGTTTATCTTTATTTCAGCAGATAATTTCTTATTCTGTTATCACTACTTGTAAATAATGCAATGGAAAATAATACCTATAAACCTTCAATAAGAACACACAATATACTTTTATTTTCCCTGTCCCTAATTCTCTGGACAATCCTCTAAATATTTCTATTGTTTTAATGACTGAAAGGAAAACATTTAGATTCAAAATTGCAGCAATCAGAAAAGATATTTCTTTTATATATAAAATGAGTAAGATTGGGAGCATGAAATACTATTTTGATTTTATGAATGTGGAAAGATTTAGTCTTTTGGGAGATCTTGCTTAGATATGTCAAGAGTGTTAGGTTTTGATTTGGTTTGGTTTTGGGTCACACCGGTACCGCTCAGGCATTACTCCTGACTGTGTGTTCAGAAATCGTCCTGGCTGGGGGAGATCATATAGGACTCAGGAGGTTGGAACTGCAGTCTTTCCTAGGTTAGCACGTGCTAGACAAATGCTTCCAAACTGCTTGCACCACCGCTCCAGCCCTAAAGAGTATTAGGTTTCTTAACCTCTGGAGTGAGTTGTAACTAATGAAGATTTTTCTATTAATTTATTTATGGCTTTGTGCCACACCCTGAGGTACTCAGTATTACTATTGACTCTTGTTTGTTTGTTTGTTTTGGGGGGGCCACATTCGGGACGCTCAGGGGTTACTCCTGTGTATGAGCTCAGAAATCTCTCCTGGCTTGGGGGATTATATGGGACGCAGGGGGATCAAACCACTGTCCGTCCTAGGCTAGTGCTGCACGTAAGGTAGACACCTTACACAACGCACCACAACTCCGGCCCCTACTACTGAATCTTATCAGGAATTACTCTTGGTACTCAAACACTGTATGCTCTTCTGGTGATCTAGGAAGACAGCTGCCTTAGCCCTTATGCTATCTTTCTAACACCAAGATTCTTCTACATATGTGTGTGTGTTTTGTACTCATAGTTGTTTTTCAGTATTCATAGTTGGAGCTTATGATATGACTGACTAGGTAGGGAGATAAGAATGATTCTCTTATATTACCGTAAAAATGACCTATAATTTTGTTGTTATTTAAGAAATGGAGAAACCATATCACTCAATGGGCTACTAATGCACTGGAATAAAAAATAATCTACATTGGGTGCAATATAAAGATAAGGAAGCTGTTTCCCGTCAGACCTATCTATCCTTTGAATAAGCTGTATCTGCACCTTAATGCCTGGGAGTAACATACTTCTATATATTTGAATGCTTTCTCTCAGGCAATGATCATATAAATATTTTTATATTTTAAAAAATTCCTCTAACACTATCTTCATCTGCATTGGGCATGATAACAATACACAATTCAGAAGAGACATTAATGAACTTCTGAGTTTAGTCTAATGAAGAATTAATGACCAAAAATATTAATTATCCTACTAATGTTAATGATGTCTTAAGCAAACTTTATGAGTGAGTCAGTCTGCATGCACTTTTGTTAACTTCCTCATGCACGAACTGTAATTAGTAAAGCATTTTCCTGCCCATCCATAGGTGTGTTGTGAGAATCTGGTGAGGTGGTATAGATAGAAAGGTCAAAGGTCTGTGGACAATTAGGTAATATTATATCCTTCTTCTTATTGATTGCATTGGTGTAATTGATATGGATAGCCAAGACAGTCTGTGGAAATAATTTGTAAATCATTTCCTCTCTTTAAGCTTTTCATTCAGTTCCAGGTAAATCAAACTACTAATAAAATATAGATGTACTTTATGTAGTACTATGTAAAAAGACATGGCAACATCATAAGAAACATGGTAACTATGTGAAACTTAAATGAATAGGGATTTGGGGGGGACTGTAAAAATGATTTATTATGGGTCTGCTAGCTTAGAGAGAAGCATTAATTCAAAAATACCCAATATCTGAACACTAATGTTTGAGAAACCCGAATGAGGAGATAATCAATCACTTGAAAAGAGGTTTCCTCACCTCCCAAGCAGATTCTCTTTTACTCAGGGGATATCTCAAATAAAAGTCAATTCATTTTACAAAATTTAATTTGCCGAAAATGTTTCAGAAAATAAGGAGGTCCATCTGTCCCAAAGTCTCTTACAGGAAGGATGGTCACCATCTGCTTACTAATCCCCACAGAGCAGCAGATAAGAGATTGAGTGCTGAAATGTGAGAGTCAAGTTGATTTAAGAATAATTTCATATTTTTCTCAGGATGCTTATTGTACAGATAAGCTAGTGAAGTGAAGGTATGGACTTTAACCACGTACCTTCAAATATTCTATTCCAGAAAATTGGTTGTGATCTATGAAAAGAATGAAGTGGATAAAGTGATATTTATGTTGATGTTCTCACATGTCTTGGGAGCTTCCCAGCTTTTTGGAATACAGACAATATTTGAAGTTAGTTTCTAAAAGCATTAGGAGACTAAGGAGGAGTAGAGATCCCGTGTTTGATAATGCCTACAAAGAACATTATAAATACACAGACATCTCTTCAGAAATATTCCCTCAGAATCCCAGAACATATGTTCTTTTGTCAGTTGGTTAGAAAACCTGGTGAGAATAAATTGTCTTGTAAAGATTTTACTGGATATTTACATTATTTTTAGTCTTTCTGTTTAGCAAACTCAACAAATTTAGATACAAAAAAAATGCAACTTCTAGTCTTCAAATTTGAGGTTACTCATTAACTGTTTGATAATTAATTTTGTTTGATGACGTGGTAAATGTAACAAACTTATATTTCTCTCCTGAAAATCAAGTTCTCCACACTGTATGAATTTATATGCATTTACAACTCTAGTGGTATTTTTCTAAATTGTTAACAACTGGCTAAATAACCACAACAAAAAAATTAAAATTAAAAGCCCTGGTTCATAGAGTTTGCCAGTTTCCTTGATATAAATGGCTCTACCCTGAACATTTTCAACAGGGTGGCAGTAAATGCAGAGCTGTGGGAGTGGTATATAATCAATCATTTGTCCTTATTAAGCTCTGGCATTTGTCACTCTCATTGCTGCCTTATTTCTGCCTTATCTCTGTGTGTTTTTTTTAATATAAACACAAGTCTCTAACTCTTCTCCACAAGAAGAGCTTTTATTTATTTTTTTTTTTTTGGTCTCAGGAATCACTCCTACTGGGTGTTAGAGGAACATATGAGAGGATACTAGTAACTGAACCTAGGCTGGATGCAAGTAAGACAAGCATTTTTACCTACTGTACTACCTCTCTAGCTCTTGTCTTTTTTGTTTTGCATATGGGGTTCAACAGATTCCTGATTTTTTAAAAATAAATTACAAGACAATTGCATGAAAATTGACCTAGAATCTTTGTACTATAAATCTGATGGGTTAAAATAAAAAATCTGTCCCCTCAGTCTTTATTACTTGATATAATAAATCTATTCTGTTACATTTAATTGGGTATTAATTGATATACTATAATAAAATCTACAAACTGCCGGGCAGTGGCGCTGGAGGTAAGGTGCCTGTCTTGCCTGCGCTAACCTAGGACAAACTGCAGTTTGATCCCCCGGTTCCCCATATGGTCCCCCAAGCCAGGAGCGACTTCTGAGCGCATAGCCAGGAGTAACCCCTGAGCGTCACCGGGTGTGGCCCCAAAAAAAACAAACAAACAAAAATCTACAAGCTAAGAAATGGAATTAAATATTCTATGCAATTTCTTTATAATATGCAAGGTCTTCTTTGGCTATTTTAGCTTCTATTTACTTCATCATATTTCAAATCTCTTGAGACATCAAAATAGATTATGTGGAACTAATCTCTGCAAAGATGTCAAGCAGACAAAACCTCCCAGGTACACCAGTTTTCAGGCTGAAAACTTGAGTCTTCTTGGTGTGGGGGATGGCAGCATCCCTCCATTGTCCTATAATGCAGGAATCCCCAGAACATCCCAAAGCTATGGGTATGTAAACAACTGCTATATAGCTCCATGACTAATCTATAAGAAGATGCTAAGCCAAGCCCAGGCAACTCATGGGTAACCAATATTTGGGCTGAAAACTTTGAGGCACTTTCAGAAGGCATCTGACTAATATATCTTCCCACTTCTCCAGGAGCTGCCATGCGACATCTCCAAATTTCATCACTGATAACCTAATGGGAGCACAGCAAATTAGATGGGGAAGTAGCATAGAAACCAACTATGTTCAATAAACAAAAACAAAATCACAAAGTTCCACTAGTAGCAAACTCTTAGTAAACTCTCAGACCCTTTTTAATAACTCCATTGTGAGGTATAACAAATTTTACAAATCTTCTTTTACTGAACTTTTTCTATCATTTCACTTGCCATTTGTTGTAATGAGCAATATAAAATAAATCATTGTGTGCCTTCCTAGAGGACAGGCTTGAGGGAAGGTTAGAAACAATTGTGGAGAAATAATTGTGGGCAAAATGTCACACTGGGAATGGGATTGGTGTCAGAACATTGAATGCTTGAAACAACTGTATAATGACAACTTTGTGAGACAAGGTGTCCAAAATAAGTTTAAAAATAAATTAAAAAAATTAGTAAGTAAGCCACATACATCTTTCTCAATTTTCTAACTTTTTCAACATCTATTATAAATTATCTTTTCAGCCTTCTTCCACATTGACCTCTTAAAAAATCTTTTGTGCTTTAAATATGACTTGTCTATGCTGGAGATACAGTTTAGAGTTTAACATGTGTGATGTTTTAGTTTTATTCAAGGGACTGAAAACAATATATTTTTCAACATATACATGTTTTTTCTTTTAGTCTACCACTAAAAATGAATGATCTCATTGTGTATGTTTTATACTGTACCACACATGAGTTACTGTTGCCCTTGAGTTATTTCTTCTTGGACTAAGGATATAGCTCAAAGATCTGGAGCTCATGTTCTGTATGTCGGAGCCCTGAGTTTATTACCATGCCTTCTAAATATCATTAGAAGAACTCAAGTCCCTAAATACTACTAGAACTTGAGCCAGCCTCCATCCCTCCTTCTTTTGTTAATTAATATAATCTCCACATCCATTTTCTCTTTATATAGAAACCTAGATTGATGTCTGTCACATAAATAACTATTTTATCAATACTGGTCAGTTAAAATGAATTGCATCTATATATACATACATAGATATAATTTTACTCATTGAACATAGGTTTAACTTCTATAAATCCATGGATTACTAAAAAAAGGAAATGCATCAAATAAATAATAAATTGTCATAAATACAGTCAATGTCAAAACAATGTTAATTGAAATAATGTTCTAAGAATTGAAAATGCCACTATGCAAAGCTCACAGAAGGAAAATATCATTTTTTACATTTATAGTAGGATTAAGCAAAAATAGGTTTAAGAGCTGATCATATTATTCTTCTGTAGGTGAGTACTAAAGTGAAGTAGTACTATATGTTGTGTACAATAAGAATTTATAACTAGTGCTCGCTTCGGCAGCACATATACTAAAATTGGAACAATAGAGAGAAGATAGCATGGCCCCTGAGCAAGGATGGCACACAAATTCGTGAAGCGTCCCATATTTAAAAAAGTATTTATAACAGATTTCTATAAATACAAATTTATATTTGTATAAATTTTTATAAATTTTATAAATTATAATATTTGTATAAATTATATTTGTATATAGTTGTATATGGGGGGGTTGGCCAGTTTGGTTTTTCTGGAGACTGTGAGGAGAGGAGGGTTTTTAAGTTTGCATATGATAATCTTCTCCATTTTCCTTCTGAGTTTGTCTATCTTCAAATATAAATATTCCCTTTGCTAAAGACATGGCTCACATTACAATAAGACCCAGTGTAATAACTTTTATTAACTTGATTAATCTGTAAACATCCACCATATAATATCATTTTCTGTAATACTGAGGAGTTAGACCTTCAAATTACTAACTTTATAGGGGCTTAGTAATACCCATGTATATTTATGGGTCTTCCTCTCTGCCCTAACTGCACTCTCCTACTATTTGTTATGAGTGTCTTACCTTGGACTGGTCCTTCTGGTGTTTGTCTCTATTGTCTTTGGAAATTGTTATCATATTATCTTTGTTTATAGGTGAGATACTTCTTGTGGAGAATGTTCTCTGCATATTTGGAAAAGTACTGAAAACCAAGCCGTCAGATAATGGATTTTTTTGTTACTTCATGTTACTTAGAAGTGAAAATCATTTATGTGCGATAGACAGAAGTTACATTTCATAGGTTGCCTTACAAGATCTGAGATTAAAACACAAGCTACTTAATGCTTCGTAAAATAAAAGAAAATCATATTATCATTTGAAATGACAATGTAAATATACCCATATAATTCTGAAGTCAGTATAAATTAATCACCTTTCTGATAGCAAATATCTCAAAAAAGTTTATGAACTACCCATATTTTCATCTAGAAATTCTACTCTTGGACCTACTCTTAAATTAAATAATTGCAAGTTGCCCAAGAGAACATATACTAAGGGTAAAGTTTTACTGTTTTCTTTAATCTGAAAATAATACTACTACTAAGACTGTAATAAGCTAAAATTCAAAATTTTCTTTTGTTCAAAAAGACAGAAATCATGTGTTATTTAAGATGGGAGGGTAAGGGTGAGTCTTTTGTTCTCTTCTGCTGTCTATCAGGTTGATTCTCTGTTAATGAATCTATATTCTCTCTGGCATGGAGCTGAAATAAGTGAATTCTGTCACTGTTCCCAAGTGTTCCCATTCTGCTGCCCATCCTGTAGCTCCTTTCTATCAGTTGACTGAATGTTCACTGACAACTTAACATAGCACACAGTCCCTCTGTAAATGTCTATTTCTATGCTGGCTATGTTCAGAACTTGGATTAGGGTGGATAAGATCCCCATATTGCTGCCTGGCAAACATGTTATGGCTGCAGAGAGGGCAAACTCTTCTCAACTCTGCTTTATGAGAGCACAAACAACTCTTGCTCATGCGCATTTGGGTCTCAGGAAGAACAAAAGGCAGCACTGGTAGGTATTAGAGAGAAAGAGACCAGAGCAAATTGTTGAGGGGGTGAGGTCCAAAGAACCCATCTTAAGAGAAATGATTGGAAGTGGAACCACAGATAATCTGATGCTCCAAATCAAGACATATCTCCCCATTGTCCCATCAGAATTTGCTCAACAAATTGCAAGATAATTTGTTAAGAATTTTAAAATGTTACTTACAGAGAATTAAAACTCAAATATAGGGTCCTTATGAATATGAAGCTTTATAACTGTGACTATTCAGAAAGCATGATCTTACAGAAAAGAACACAATTTAAAATTTTCTCATTCATGATTAGTTCTATTTGATTGCTAAGTTTTATTCAAATGTACCAGGCATCTAGGGTATATTAACTATTTTAATTCTCCAAGCACATCTAGTGCATGTTTATAAAAATAAAAGCACCTGTTTTGAAAAATGAAAAACTGTTAAATGTCTCTCGACTTGGCATATTGGAATATGAACTTAGATAAAAGTTTCTGTTCTTAGTCACTAGATCTATTGCCCGACAAATACAAAATTCCTTTGCTCAGCTACTGCAGAACTTAAAACTCAGCAATCTTGCTTTTGAATTTAAGTAATGCTCTAAGGTTATTGTATCATGTGCCTTTTTTTTTTGTGTCATTTAAAAAAGTTCACAACTTGTAAAAGGGTTTTAAAGATTTTAAAGTGTCCCTGTCATCCACATGGGACCAAGTATTTTACTTCTTTGGAAGGAAGACTGATCAGTGTCACATCATAACTTTTCTTAGTATAATAAAGAGAGTTTTGATTCTTGAAGATCTAATACTTTGTCAGTCCTCTGAGGAACAATGAAGCCACTTTGCTAAATAATAGTAATTTCAACTAAGGTCTGTGTAAAGAAATTAGTCCAGATTAAACAGGTGCACTGGAGCTTCAAAATTCAAAGCTGTTGGACAAGTTTTATATAGTTTAGGTTTTCTAATTGATCAAGGATAAAGGAGGTACATGATTATCTTGTACTCCAGATATCTGTACTTATAGGGAGGTTGATGACTTTTATACATTGGGTAAGTGGGTCCAGCCAAGATTCCTTATAGCTAGCTTTGTGATGACAGTCACAAAGCACTGTCCTTGTAAAGATTATGGATTCTTTAGCATTGAGAGCTCAAGAATACCAATGTTGACTGAAGACCAGAGTGTCTTTCTTGAATATTCCAGCTAGGACCTCAGATTGAATAAATCTTAAGATAGGAAGAAAGTTAAGTAACTAAGGTAGAGACAGAATTTGAAACAGGGTTATAGCAAAATGAATTATACAGAAATTAAAAAAATGAGTCAAAGCAATAGGGTGTTTGCCTAATCTAGGACAGACCACGGTTTGATCCCCCTACGTACCATATGGTCCCCCAAGCCAGGAGTGATTTCTGAGCACATAACCAGGAGTAACCTCTGAACATCACCAGGCATGGCCCAAAAAGTAAAAAAGTAAAATTAAAATTAAAATATAATATTTTAAACTCAAATTTGCTGAGTACTTCCTGATAAGTGTGGTATGAAATCAAGTTGATTTCAGGATACTAAAATATCAGTACATATAAACAACTCTGCTTTTTGTTGGCCTCAAGTTGGCCTTGACTAACTTTGATTGTGACCCTGAGAGTTTGCATATACAAGCAGTGATTCTTATATTAAAAAGGTAAAAATACCTCTACTCCTTTAAAAAATATTTTCCATACCCCTCTATACTTCTTTGCAAAGAAAAACAAACATAAAACTATTAGATTGTGTTAAAGTGTTTCAGTATATAAGAGGAGAGAGTTTGTATTTTGGGGGTAAAAACTTTCTGACCCATTAAATACATTTTAAGGACTTTTAAGTTTTTTTGTTTTGTTTTGTTTTGTTTTGAACCACAACCATTGACACTCAGGGGTTACTCCTGGCTATGCACTCAGAAATCGCTCCTGGCTTAGGGGGACCATATGGGATGCTAGGGACCGAACCAAGGTCCATCCTAGGCTAGAGCTTGCAAGGCAGATGCCTTACCTCTAGTGTCACCCCTCCAGCCCCTTCTCAAATTATTTATTCTGTGTTATACCCAAGATTAGAAAACTGGGACTCAGATAAAAGGATTTGCTGGAGGTAATTTACCCAGGAAGTGGTAGTGATAAACTCCTATCAGAAGCTGGTGGATTTCAAAAACTATGTTATACTGTAACAAAGAAAAATGAGGATGGGAATAAAATAAGAATAAGGGTTTTGGGGTGGTGAAGAGTCTGAAACTTAGAGAAAGGCTTAAAGAATACTGCCAGGGAAGGAAGTTTAAAGTTTGCTAAGCTTGAATCAGCACTCTAGCATCTTCCATCACTCCTGGAAGGCCACTTCTGATGGATTCACCACACACATTCTAAATAATCCACTAACCCTGAGTGTGGGAATTCTGCACAAAGGAAATTGTTAATTTCATCCCCTCAAAAATGTCAAATGCTAGCACTTATTATATGTACATTTTAAAAAGCTTGCTGCAGATATTTATTTCCAATATAATACAAAGTCGTAAACTAATTTAGTTATAGCAACAATCTGTATAAGAGACACATAGCACTAACTTCCTGAACAACAATTTGAAAAATTCAGTAGACCTCCATGTTAGATACTAATAACCTTTTTTTTTCTCAAATTACTTCAATAATTTTAAAAGACCTGACAGCTCTCAACTCTAAAGGCCCATATATAAAATGGTGAGCCCTTCCCAAGTGACTATGAAATGTGCATGTAAAAGAATTTTAGGCAATTACATTCAGGAGATATTAAACCTTAATTAATGTATTGGTGATTTCAATAATAAAATGCCCAGTGTTGTCTAAGAACAAATGGAAAGCATTAAAGCAATGGTTAGATTTATGGCTGAATAAATCAAGTACATTTCAAGTTCATGAGGGAAATCTCTCCACATATACATGTCCTTGGTTCTACAGAGCTCTCTCTCTCTCTCTCTCTCTCTCTCTCTCTCTCTCTCTCTCTCACACACACACACACACACAGAACTTCCGATATTCTTCCAGTGATGATCTGTGCACATGAATTGTGACAATTGCAGTACATTTGAATTACAGATGGACGTTTTCTGCAAAGCCATGTGCCTGAAAAGTGATCTGAAGTCCTGGATCCCTAGGATGGCCTACTCTAGTCACTTGTGTACATCTGTGCCTGTGCTTCAGGGGTATTAACCAAGAGAGGGGTTGGGAATATGGAGGCTGCAGTACAGGTTTTAGTGAAGGAAAAGCAGCTGCATTTAAGTATATGAAAAACAAAGATTTTTTTTTTGTGTGAATATATTTAACGTGTTAAACAGATTCTGGCAATTTCCTGATGGCTCCAAAAGAAGCTTGAGCTGAGATTTTCACAGAGTTTTCCAGGCTCTGAATCCTGTACCTCATGTATTGAATCACATCTGCTACAGAGAGGAAGCAATGAATAATTAACTCGGCCTCCACATCACCGCCATAGATTATAGTCGCCTTGACTGCTGGATTGCCTTGCACTACATAAACCATTTAGGAAACTTGGTTATTCTCTTCCTTTTAAATTTGTCTTGCTATCGCTTACCATTTAAAAGGGTAAATCTTTCTCTAGTTTTAATTAAAGCATTTAAAATAATTTACATTGAAATCATATGTGCTCGGGTCTGTCAGAACTGATGCTTTAATAACATGCCATCCCTTTCTCCATTGCCCTGAAATCTGTTAAAATTACCACTAATCTAATTGGGAACAAAGTTGTCAAATGCATGCAGCTCTGACAGTTTGTCTTTCTGCAAACTGCCGACAGATTGCAAGTTACGCATGTGTTGAGCAGATGGGTAAGTTAAAAGGAACACCAAAAAAAAAAAAAAGCAATTTATTAAATCACCTGGAACCAGCAGCTCCAGTCCAAAAATAGTGAGAATGAAATATAGCAGGAGCTGGGAGTGCTGGCACTAGAATATACCAGAAGGTACCGGTTACAAAACAAGATAAACATTTGGAGATGCCTCAGCTGTGTTACAGAATAATGAGGAGTTATTTAACCCGATATAGATTACCAGCCAAAATTAATTTAGGGTGCAGCTTTTTTGGAAAATGGTTTTCAAAATGATTCTTTTAACTCTTTACTGTCTTCTCCTTATCACAAAGGAACAGACACAATTCTCTTCTCTCCTTACAGGCATCATCATGCATCATCCACATAGATGTAGGCAGCCACACTTTGCACAAACATAACAGCATATGCATATGCTTGCAACCATGGCCATAGGCAGATTAATAGTAATGCACATGTGTCTTTACTAACTCATATATGCTTGCATAGTGCATGCATACAAAGGATCTTTGTATGTTTGTGTACTTAACTGTGAGATATGTGTATATAATAGTCTCTAACTCAATAAATCATCTCTACCATAAGTCATTTATAGTTATATTTAGAAGAGATAGCTTGTTATTTTATTACTCAAACCAAGGCTCTGAGTAATCCCTGCATATGTGCTGATAGTGACTATAATCGCTTCCATACCTTTCATGGAGACAATCTCCTGGTATGAGGTTGAGAAGAACTGAGGAAAGCAAGGGGGAAAGAAGTCTTGTTTGGTTTGGTTTGGTTTGGTTTTCTTCCTTCACAAAACTCCATACAATAAGTGGGGCTTTTCTATGATTAGAACTTTTTAGTTTTCTTTAAATATTTCTGACTTGGCAAACAAATAAAGAGGAGGTGTTGACTATTACTTGTCTCATTTAGACAATTTGGGCCCAGCCTAAGCCACTATATTCATATTTAAAGGTAAACATTCTAAAATAGAAATTTTTCATAACTTTTGGGGAAATTCTGAGACTCAGAGGCTGACAAAATTAACTCCCTTTCTATAACAGACCAATACAAATAATCATAGTAAAGTATTGCTTACTATGATGGAAATGGCGGTGATCATCAATGGAGACCCAGTGAATAAAAGCGTATCCAGATCTCTGAGAAAGTGCAGCGAAATTGAGGTATAAATATTGGCATTCTCTTTGACTTAATATGCTGCAAACATTGCTTTTTTGGACACAAAACCCCACTTTCATACTTTGAACAACAATGAAATCAACAACTCGCAAACCTAGCATTCCAGCATCAGTTATTTTCACTTGAGGTCAATAGCCTGTCTGAAAATATAGTGTTAAATCATGACAAGAATATTCCCCAGCCCTCTAGAATTCCCTAAATTAAAACAAAATCCTTCCGTTCTTTTTCAACTTTTCTTTTCCTATTTTATAATATGTTAATTATTTACATTACATCATTGCCATTCCTTATCATCCAAAGTAGAAGTATGGGGGATATTCTGTAAGTCACTTTTCTTTACCAAACAAAGTCATTCTCTAACTTAAACAAATATTGACATCAGTAGCCCTATAAATCTATCCATTGTGCTCTCAATCAGAGCATCTCTATTGTAGCTTTGCTCTCTAAAGGTTTTTGAAGTTTCTATTTTCTTCCAATTTACTGTATTTTCCAGCCTATAAGACGACTTTTTAACCCAGGAAAAACCTCTTAAAAGGCAAGGGTTGTCTTATAAGCCATTATAAGGCATGCTGAAACTTACTGCAGCTATAGGGATGAGTGATCCACTTCCCTCTTACAGCAGCATCCCATCCAGCTGCCAGGTGTCATCACTCAGTCCTCTGCTTGTCCTGATGCATCTTTCAGAGCACACTGAGGAGCTGAGTGACCAATGGCGGCATTTGATCCAGCCATCGGATATGCGGCTTCCCAGTGCTCAGTCCTGTTCAGCTTTTATGGGACACAGAGGAGGCACTCTGTCTCCCTCTAGCTGTCTAATTTATCGCTGCACCCCAAGCCAGCCACCCATCACCCTGTTCTCAATGTAGATCCCAATTAAAAACTCACTGTCACTCACTACAAATGACAAATGTAAAATGATTGTTGACTCTCCAAGGTCTAGCTTTAGTAAACACAAGACTGTTAGCCGTTGAGGGTTCTACTCTTTTTCTCTTATGTTTCTTAATTTTCATTTGGTGTGCATTAAAAGAGAGGTAGTCTTATATGGAGAATATAGCCCAAACTCTATATTTTAACAGGAAAAGTAGGGCGTCATCTTATACGCCAGAAAATATGGTATATGATATTTTGTAGTTGATTACCATTAATGTCTTATTTGAATTTCAAATAAGGCCACCTTATTTTTTTTCTTGCAGACTATGCTTGTCTATATTGGCACTATTTAAGACAAATTTTCACTCAATTTCCACTATCACTGAAGATTGACAGAGGTAAAATATTTTGGCCCATCTCAAACTCTTCTTCACAGACAAATGCTGCTAGAGCCCTTTCTTTGATCTGTGAAGGCCTTTCACTCTGCTTTTTAACTTGTGGTACAATTCTTTCCTCTATTTCTAACCACAGAATGCTTTATTGAGCTTTCTAGCTTCCCCTTTAATACTGACCATGTTGGCCCTCAAAATTGTTCATTTACTACACTTTTCTAATTACTTTTTTGCAGCTGTCAACTACTTTTTTCTCACTTCCTTCCTATGCTTTGGGCTTTTCATTATTTTTTTTTCTTATAGATACAATTCAGATACCAATTCCAGAAATCTCTGCTTTATGATCCTCAACTGATCTTAAAGAGTTAATATATTCATAATTAATATTTATATAAAAAGATCTGAAAAGTTTATTGATAAGGGCAATTTTTAATTTTTGTTAACCTAGTTTCTTCCCAATGATATCTGGCCTTATTTTAAATTAAACAATTTTTTTAGATTTTGTTTCTTATTTATATTCTTTCCATCTCATATTACTTTGCTTGTCTTCCCTTCTCATTTTTCAGAATTATATCACTTAATTTTTGTGGTAGAAATTTTATAAAGGATTTCCCATTAATATAAGTATAATAAAAAAGAATGACATTTAAGAAAGTCAAATGTTAATTTTTGATTATTTTGCTAAAACATATCTACTTAGTTAGATTTTTGAGCCACATCCAATGGTGCTGGAGTGACCGGAGCAATGGCACAGTGGTAGGGCATTTGCCTTGCATGTGGCTGACCTAGAACAAACCTAGGTTTGATCCCTGGAGTCCCATATAGTCCCCCAAGCCAGGAGTGATTTATGAGTTTTTAGCCAGGAGTAACCCGTGAGAGTCACTGGGTGTGGCCAAAAAACAACAACAACAAAATCGCTCCTGGTAGGATCTGTGGACAATGTGGGATGCCAGGAATCAAACCTGGGTCTGTCCCGGATTAGCTATGCGCAAGGCAAAAGCCCTACTGCTGTGTTGCAACACCATTCTCTAATTTTTAATTCTTAATTAGCTAGAAATTAAAGATCAAAGTTAGTGCAAATACTTTCACTCTACAAGTTTGTATTCCTAATCATAATTATATAAAAGGCAAGGTATGTAGGTATTCATTATCAAATGATAATGAATGAAAAACCCATAGTTCTTATAGAGAGAGAGTAACTTTATAAAATACACTAAAGTAAAATGTCAGTCATTCTATTTTAGTTTAATCCCTGACATTACATTTAGCATTCTACTTAAAAACCCAGGGTTAATTTTAGGAGCTTTTGATGAGTTATTGACAAATAAACAAGTCAATAATATTTACTTAACAGGGAAAAATAGGACAATCTGATGCTTTCCCATATACAAATTGGAGGTAAAAGAAATATTAAGGTCTCCAAATTGAATATAAGATGTCAAAAATAGTAACTACATGTTTTCCAACAAAACTCAAAATATTTTGAACAGTGTGGTCCTAGCCAGAAAGCTTCAGTTGTCCAATGAGGAGGAAAAAAATCACAAGCAGCAAAATGCTGCTACTCTGAGATCCAAAGGTTTTCTTTTCTTGTGAAGATTCTCATCAACTAAGCAAACACTGTTGGCCAGAGAACATGATTAGCAGTGATGAAGAGAGCAAATCTATTCAGCAAGTCAGATTAGTGGTTCAAATCCTCAGTGAATTAGGAGCTCGTAAAGTCCTACATTATAATCTACTAATATTTTACCTACTAAGTAAGATAAACACTATAAGAGGATTTGTATTCAACTAAACACAACACTCAACTGTAATATTTTATTATACTCACTCATTAAAGTAATAGGCAGTAAATCTTGTTATTCAGGTACCCACCCACAGATAAAATACCATTCTTTCTTAAGTGGGGGTATGCATAAGAAACACCAGTAGAACATTTATGAAAATGTATGCATTTGAAGTTCACAAAAGAAGTGTTGTTCTGTCATTACATGCTAGTTTGTTTTTATTGGAAAAAAACCCTTCATGAAATTAATATTCTTACATAATAGGGATGACTAATTTATGCTTAGAAATAAAAACCCTAGCAAAATATCAATGACCTGCACATAAAAACAAAGTCTAGTACTTTTCAGAATTTAGGTTAGCAGAGGTAGAACGGGAATAAAAAAAAAAGGGAGGGGTTGGTTAGAGTTCAATGGAATATGGGGAAAGGATATTGATACTCTGGGAAAGTATGTGAGGTGCCAACTTTTATTTTGATGAGGAATTAAATTATTCCCCTAGAATGTATATATATATATATATATATATATATATGAGTGTGTACGTATGTATAGATAATATATAAACAATCTTATATATCAGTGTTTATTCAACTCACATAAAACTCATAAAAATAACAGCAAAACCTCATTAGTTTAACATTATAGGCTTTATTTTTCTCACTCATGTTACACTGGAAGTATAGTTTACAAGAGAATTTATTCATCATCATTTCTCAGGGGTCACTATTGACAGTATTTATCTATTTCTTCTATATGGATTGTGATAGAAAAGGGATGAGTTAGATTCAAATTGTGCATTGACTTATATTTATTTACATTTTGCTATGAATTTCTTCTTTCCTCCCACCACATCTTTACACAATATTGGACACAATATTGTTAATAGGGTTTCAGTAATGCAACACTGTCACTATATCCTCTAATATAAGTGTCAACATCCCTGCAGCTCTGTCTCAATGTTCTCTTACACATCTCTAACGCTGTACTTGACAAACAGCTCTGGGGGTCACTCTAGGGGCCATTTGTTATTGAATAAATGTCTTTATAGTCCACATATGGGAGAGATCATTCTGCATTTGCCCCCTCTCTCTCTGAGTGTATTTACTCTGAGTGATACCCTTTTGTTCCATCCACTTAGTGACATATTGCATGGTTTCATATTTTCTTAGAGCTGAATACAACAGTTTCTTTATACATTCTTCAGTTTTTGGCACATGGATATTTGCTAATCTGGGCTATTGTGAATATCATTGCTATGAACATAGAGTACAAATACCTCTTGAAATAGTTATTTTGGGTTCTTGGGATATAGCTGCCAAGAAAAGGAATTTCTGTGTCATATGGAAACTCAAGTCTTGTATTTTGAAAAAAATTCTCCATACTATTGTCAATAAAAGCTGAACCTATAAACCATTCTTACTAACAATGAGTTATCTTTTCTCCACATCTACATCCACACTGAATAACTATACTTTTTGAAGTGTTCCCAGTTCACTACACTGAAGTGTTTATATCATGGTTATTTTAATTTGTTGTTGTTGTTGTTGTTGTTGTTTTAGGGTCACACCTGGCAGCCCTCAGGGGTTCCTCCTGGCTCTGCATTCAGAAATCTCTCCTAGCAGGCTTGAGGGACCATATGAGGTGCTGGGATTTGAACCACCATCCTTCTGATGCAAGGCAAATGTGCTAACTCCATGCTATCTCTCTGCTCCCATATACCATGGTTGTTTTAATTTGAATTTATCTGATAACTAATGAACAGAATATTTTCATATCTTTATTGATCACTTGAAACATCTTTGAGGATCTTGCTCAGCTCTTTTCCCCATTTTATATGGGATTGTTTGCCTTGTGTTGTTAAAATTCTGGGTACTTTATTATCATGGATATTATCCCTTTGCCATATGGGTGATGAATAAATATTTTGCTCCGGTAATGCTTGTCTTTTTAAAATAGTCATAATTTCTTTTTGTATTGTTTTGTTTTGTTTGGGGCATCATACTTGGTGATGTTCAGGGTTTATTCCTGGATCTGCCCTCAAAAATTACTCCTGGCACTTAGGGGTAGGGGTTCCTGGAGATAGCATGCAAGGCAAGTTCCCTACTATCTGTACTATTACTTCAAAATCATATTTTTATTTTTTTTCAAAATCATTTTTTTTAATTTTGTATTATAACATCATGATTTACCACGTTGTTCATGAAACAGTTATTTCAGGATTAAGTGTTCAGAAACTTATTCCAGTATAGCATTTCCTTCACCAGTGTCCTATTTTCACACCCCACTGACTGCATCCTTGCAAGAACAAACAACTTTACATCATATTGTTTTTCTTAACACAAAGCCAAATAGAATTATAACAATTTAGATCAACAAAAGTCAAGTAATCATATATTTTGAAGGGTAGAAGCTTCTTAATTTGATATAGTCCCATTCTCTTTTATTTTGCTTCTTTTTGCCTGGAAATTGCCAATGACTCATTGATGAAGCTTCTAGACTCAACAGCATGCAAAGGCCTTCATATGTTTCCTTGGTGTAATTTATTTATTTAGATTTACTGTCAAGGGAATTGATATGTTTTGAGTTATTTTTCTGTATGACTTGCAAGACCTTCTTTTTTTTTGTATGTGATCAATCCATTTTTTCAGTACTATTTGTTGAAAGGTTTTATTGTTCCACATAATACATAGATTTTTTGTTTAATAGTAGGTACCTATATACCTGAAAATCTGGCTCTGGGTTTTCAATTATATTTTACTGGTACAAAACAGGGATAAATTGGGAGCTGGGAGGTGGCGCAGGAGGTAAGGTGCCTGCTGCCTTGCCTGCACTAGCCTAGGACGGACCACGGTTCAATCCCCCGGTTCCCATATGGTCCCCCGTGCCTGCCAGGAGCGACTTCTGAGTGCATAGCCAGGAGTAACCCCTGAGCGTCACTGGGTGTGGCCCAAAAACCAAAAAAAAAAAACAGGGATAAAAATTTTTCTTAGATATAGCTAAAGCCACTTACAACAAATTCACAATTAACATCATACTCAATGCTGACTAATTAAATTCCCTTCCTCTCAAATCAGGCACAAAGCAAGGGTGTCTCTTCTCACGTGATTTAATATAGTATTATATTTACTTTCTAGACAAGAAAGATACATTAAGGAATCTATATTGGGAAAGAAATAAAGTTATTGCTATTTGAAAATGACAGTTACTAAACTTAAAAATCCCTCTACAAATTTCCAGAAACAATGAACTATACAGTACAATGTCAGGCTGTAAAATCAATATGGAGTAATGTGTGACTTTTTTTTTGGGGGGGGGGCACATCCAACAGTGCTCAGGGTTGCTCCTGGTAATGCTCAGGTAACCATAAGAATGCCAGTAATCAAACCTATGGCAGTTGCTTGTAAGTTAAATGCTCTACCCACAGTGTTATTTCTCTAGTCCCCATGTAGCAATTTTATGCAAAATTCAAAACAGAAAGAATTAAAAGAACCCCTGACTATTAGTATGCCTCTTCCAAATCAGTACCTTACTAGGAATCAAAAACAAAAAAAGTGAGACATGTATGATAAAACTATAAGTTATTATTTTAAAGAATCGAATACCTGTGCATTGAACTACACAAAAATCACACCTCCCACATTCCAATTACTGAAGCAAGTCAGTCAAATATAATTTCAAAGAAGTGCAAGATTGTATTTCCATCAAGTGCATAGGCTGAGACATACCTGGAATATCATTCAAGGATGATAAAATCATTACTGAAGACAGTCTGTAGTTGGGGCGGGGGCAATACCACAGTTGCATACTGCTGACTTGGATTTGATATCCTGCATCCCATTTATCCAACCCAGAGTCCCCTGAGCCTACTAGATGCAATTTCTAAGCAAAGAGCCAGTAACCCCTGAACACAGTTGTGTGTAACCCCAGAAAGATATGACGTTGTTCTTTATAACTTAAAGAAAGAAAATAAAAACAAAAAAAATTGATAAAAATCCCAAAATCACAGAGATAATTGATTGAACTTAATTTCGGGTAGTATAATGGTTTCTTTTTTTAAGGGGAGCATCTTCCTATGCTCAAGGGTTACTCCTCACAGGTGAGAGGCACCATGTGGGGTGAAGATGAACAAGTGCAAGGCGAGCACCTTCCTACTATTTACATTTTCTCACATGCCCTCTGTTTCTTGAAATATTCCAATTAAATGTAAATTTTGTTTCTTTGCTTTGGGATTGCATGTAACCCTGTCCAGGCATTACTCCTGGTTATATCCTACTGAATTAATCAGGGTGTGGTATTTGGTGCTGTGAAACATACCAGGTTGTTTATGCACAAGTCAACTCTCTTACCCACTGTACTATCTCTCTGGGTCATCTACCTAATTTTGTCTTCTTGTCTCGACACATATTTCTTGCTCATTTTATCCCTTTTGTCAGAAATATTTCAAAATCAGAGGAATTTCTTCCCTTAACACATAATCTATGGTTTTGTGATTTATTTGATGGCAGTTTTAAATAACATGTTTTTAACCCCACTTAGAAACAGTCCACTTTCATGATTTATTACAACTTTCTTTTCCTGGTTAATTAAACTCATTTCTTAGGAAATGACTCATGGCTAATCACACTAAGAATAAAATTAGTTATATTGCCCTCTTTGTTATACAATGAGTGTAAATAACTTTTAAGGCAATTTTTCTAAAATCAAAAAAGCGTGTAATAGTCCCCAATTCAGTAACATTATGTAAAATAGCAGACTCCGGGAGTAATAAATCCAGATGCTGTCCTATTATTGCATAAAACAAGACAGAAATTTACATTCCTTTATTATTAAACCAAGCTCTATCAATTGAATTTCTTTGTGGAAATACTCTATTTCAGAGGGTTAAAGTACCATTAAGAAATGACTAGATGAAAACCTGTTGTATAGTTTCTTTGCCCACTGGAGAGATACAGACCCATTACATTTAAGTATCATAATAGCTAGCATATGCTATTTCTTAGAAATGACACCACCATCTGGATGAAGGTCCATTGGTGATTTCATACAATACTCCAGCTTTCTTTGGGTAGAGAGGAGCCAAACTGTTCCAATATTAACTACCCTGTTTTACTAATGAAAAATAATAAAAAAAGATTACAAATTATGCTTGACCTGCTTACTGGAGATCACATACTGCTTTATTAATAAATTATAGCATTATCCTTCTAGTTGAGACTACTGGAGGCGAGGCAGATACCCGAGTTAAGAAAGTGAACAAGGCCCCAGCCCATCTCCCAGTACATCTTTTTGCCAAATGACTCCTGTATTTCTTCTGTCTACTAAAAGTACTATTCTGCAGTGAATAGGTTACCTATCCTGTGTTCAAATCCAGATGCTTCTGTTTGCTTGTTATGACACCTCTAACTTGTCACTAAGTCTCTCTGAATCCTTATTTCCAAAACTATAAAATGGGAGCATAAGTGGAAAATTTGTTAAGAAATTCAAGCATGCTGACTATCAAGTTTTTAATCAGGCTTGCATAGCAACAGGAGCCGATGATGTTTGAAATATTATTTTCCATTTTTTTTACTCATTTTCCATCTTCAATCTGAGCCCAGAAATACAAAAGCAAACACTTAAGAATTAGTATGGGACCAAGATCCGGGAGGAAAAATTAAATGAAATAACTGATCAACAAACTATTATTGTACATTGGTATCTATTAGTAGACTACTTTCCAAAGGCAGAATAACTAGACAAAAGAAACTACTATAAATAAAGCAGCAGCTGCCTTGTCTTGTTTTCTGTAAGGCACCCTCATGTTTAGTGGTCATTAAAGGTCATTTGGCAAACTGATAAAACCAGTGTGATCTTCTTGACCCACTGACTTCTGTCATTAACTATGTGATGTGTGAAGGTGTGGACTACCTGAGTAGAGAGGAATGGAAGAAAGGGATCCTCTCACCTGAGTGCTTCCCCACTGGCTTCTTGCCTATTATGAGGCACACAGCAAATCTTCTGGGCCAATCCATCTGACTGGCTGTGCAGGGAATGGGGCAGTCTGGATAATTGATGGACTCAATCTGACCAGGCACAGGTGGCAGTGAGAAGGGGAACAGCAGCTTCTCGAGTTTGCCAGTGCCATCTGTTGCCATAAGAACATCTGTCGTCAAGGTCACCCTGTCACCCTCTGTTAAAGTTACAGGTTTGGTGAGTAGAATATTGTCACCTAAGAAGAAGGGATATGTGTATTGGGGGCTGGGAGAAATGAAAGAAGAAAAGCAAGGTATAAAGAGAATGGAAAGTCTCTATCTCTTTGTTTTAAAAGATGGGCAAAATAAAAAGATTTTTGGTAAGAAAAATTGGTAAAACTATGCATGATTTCTAAAGAACTTTCTTGCAAAATGCTTGCAAAAGATTGTAACTGTTCCCTCTAACTACAACAGTGACTCTCATTTGATATATCAAGAATATTTTTAACAGAAGCAGGTCATCAATTTTGAAAATTAAATATGATATTTAGTGATAGGGAATTATAAAGGCATGTACTTTTTACTCTGCTTGATAATTCTAAAAGCTCATTTTTATATGAAGGCTTTATGTATATATTTGATTAAGCAGCCATTATGTAGATGTGGACATGCATATGTACCCCACCCATGTGTTTCCACAGCTTCTTGAAGAAGGAAGTAGATTAGAATGGCTGCTGCATTTATCAAGGTATTTTAACTGGCATTCAAGATTTGCTATGCTGCCAAAGAAATTACCCATTTGTTAATAAAGAACAATTAAGTTAATAGACTCAAATGAGCTGATGGACAAAGTACTGTAATAAGCAAATGCAATATTGAATTTTCAAGCTGCAAGTTTGTATGTGACCAGACTTTCAGCAGCAACGGTTCAACTTTCCATCCATACATTGTTACTGTTGCATTTGTAAGCAATTTTACCCAATGGCAAACAATAAAAAAAGAAAAGAAAACAAAGAAATAAGAAAGAAAGAAAGAACGAAAGAAAGAAAGAAGAAAGAAAGAAGAAAGAAAGAAAGAAAGAAAGAAAGAAAGAAAGAAAGAAAGAAAGAAAGAAAGAAAGAAAGAGAGAAAGAAAGAAAGAAAGAAAGAAAGAAAGAAAGAAAGAAGAAAAAACGCATAATTTCTATCTGCTTAGGATAGAGCTTTACTTATTGTATCAATATTGCTGGCATCATAGGCTTTCAGGGACTTAGTGAAGATCAATGAACGTTGAGATGGGGTGGAGTAAGGAAAGATCACCTGCTCCATTTTAGAAAATATACATCTGTACTGTCAAATATAAAGGGCGATAGATGACATTAGATGATTATTTTTCAACCAACAGGAGAGTTATAGAAGGAACAAAGGGATGGTTGAACCATGTTGAAATTTCTTATCTGTATTTGTAGCTCAAACACCAAACCAGACATATAATAGTAAAATGGGAACTGTGGGAAAAAACAAAGATGTTTATAAATAGTTAGTATTTAGAGTTGTTGAAATATGGAAAATATATTTAAATTTCTTTTGTTCTTTGATTCAAGTAGTTCAGATTCTTTTCGTAGAAATGAAATGGCTGTCAGTGTCTAATGATTCGACTGCTTCTACCATTTTCCTCTAGGTTGGACTACCAGGAATATACCATTTCTCTCATCATCACTTCCTGTTCCTCTGTTCAGGTTAAAACATCTATGGTAAATTGAGTGCCACATAGACCCAAAGTTCAAGCAAAAGATAAGCAAAATTTATAAACATTGGCTCATTTGTTCTGGATTTGAAGATTCCTTCACAATACATACATGAATATGTGAGCATGAATATTACTAGCACAAATGGAACAAATGATTATTTAAATTATTAAATAGTTAGCACAACTTTTTTAGTCAATCTTTTAGTGTTAAAGTTCTTTAATATTGTCATATTACTTTCAAGAGGACTGTTGTTTTTCTGAATTATTTATAGCATATATGTGTTGATTTTCAATGATGCATACCTGAAACATGTCATGTGTTGCTTCAATTAAGTAAATAAAATTTTTACTGTTTAAAGTGCCTGAGGACTAAATACCTGATATAATATCTAAAATACAGTCAGCAATAAACGTACGGTATGGAGTATTAGGAAATGGCTCAGTGGCATAAGACACCTATCTTCCATGTATGAGAACAAAGAATGATGACTTATTCTGTTCAATATTGTGCTCAAAATGTTCATGAGCATTGCAATTAAATGAATGCACCTCCTGGGAGAAACATTTGCAGACACTGTAGCTAGATGGATGACCTACAAACGAGAATCACAATGAAGTGTAAGTGAATTCTGATCATTGCAAGAAATGCAACAAAGGGAAAGAAACGAGTAAAACCAAATAAATAGATGAATAGATTAATGACAGTTATTAATATCACCAATATTTAATCTGAAAATATTACTTAGCTAGCTATCAGTTCCATTCATTTTGCATGTGAGCATTTCATACTCGTTATCTAACCCTGAGAATCTCACCTCATGGGACACTTTCTCTGAAGTATGTGTTGGTTTGCTTGGTTTGATACTACCTGGTAGTCAATTACTAAGTCTGGAAATTTTCTCTATTAATGTTTCTCAGTCTTTAAAACAAAGTCTCTAAATATCCCCTAAGAAAGGTAGCGCTTCTCTAGAGAAAGAGTACAAAAGAACAAAAAATGTGGTCTTTTTTTTTTTTTTCAGAAAAAAGAAAGTTTATTTTAATTAATGATATCTTCACTTAAACACAGTGATTACAAACATAATTGTAATCATGAGGGCATGTAATTTCAGAGGAAATTGGTGGTGGAAATGCTACACTGGTGAAGGGGGGTATTCATTTTATGAACAAAAATTCTCTTCATCAGACATGTCCTCTTCTACTGTTTTGACTTCAATCAACCTGCAATACTAATGTCTTGCAACTAAAATAAAACACTGGAATCCAACCAGCTTTGAGGATTCTCAAAATTCCATTAAACTTAATTATTCTAACTTGAAGAATGTTAAATATATTTTATATCGATCAAGGAAGTAGGCATATTAGAATAAATAAAAAATAAAAATACAAATAATAAAAAATAAATAAAATTAATTAATTAATTAAAATATGCTGAGAATGGGTGGAGTCCTTCTAATGGCTATCTGCCTCAGTTTGAGAGAGGACATGGAAAGGTGATTGAAACACCATAAAATACAAAAATAAATTTCAAATTTGATATCTAGTGAGCCCTGCAGCAACTAAGAAAGCACCACACATTAGTCTCAGTTCTGAATTCATATCATGCCGGAGTGCAAAAAGAAGGAGAGAAAAAGAAAGAAAAAAAAGGAGAAAGATAAGGCAAAATAATATAAAAATAGAAAAGGAGACATACACTTCAATATCTATACCAAAATAAAGACGTCAAACCATCAAACAATCAATCAATCAATATATATATATATATATATATATATATATATATATGTGTGTGTGTGTGTGTGTGGAAAAATGATTATTTTGTGCTTTTTTTTTCCTTTTCCACCTGCATAGGCACAGTAATTATTGGGGATATTATAGAGGGAATTCCCTTGGCCTAGGAGATACAGGGTTTCTCCATCCCTGCAGTATACTGTCATGGGGTTAACTATAGACTTCTTGCATGATCCTTTACTCTCTCCTCGGTGCTTTCGTGATGTATGGAAGACTTCTGCTTCATCATGGATGGTAAAATCAGTCCTCTGTATCTAGAGATCTTGGTGACTGTGCAGCTTGTGATGGAATGGAGCTTGTGATAAAGGCTTTCTTTATGGTTCTAGCAGTTCTGCTTCTTCAGTGTCGTTTTACTTCATCTTCTGTAGTTGGTGTTCTTGGTCATTATGTTGCTCCTACAATTCAAGTAGTCTATTATGGGTATGGAAGTTCTTTCCAAAGAACATAGGAAAGTTTTTGAGGCACAAACGGTATTTTACTTATGTCACAGAAAACTATCTCAGATTGTACATATAATTCAATGTTTATCTCATATGTACTTGCTTTTTGCCACATTCTTCACATCTCTTTAATCTTTGTGCTTCAAGTTTTATATGAAATAATACTAAATAATGAAACTCATTAGTTTTATATGCAAACATAATAATGAAACTATGAGGAGATATATCAAGATTTTTAATGAGAAATTATGCATGAATTTTCTTAATTGTTGAGTTATGGATTTACTGAAGAGACTGTCTTATTTGAGTTCTATTCTCTATGAGGAGGAAGAGGGAGGATCTTACTTAAATAAAAGCAATTTTCAATTAAAAATCCTGATTTTTCTGATATGAATAATCTTCTTGCATTATCATTGTGCTGTAACTGAATATAGTCTTTGCTCAGCATGGAATTTGAAGACATGGACAGTCCAGTCCAGCACAAATCAATATTCAGAGAATTCATCTGAAAATGGAAATACTTAGAAATGCAGGACCTCGGGGTCAGAGCAATAGCATAGTTGTAAGGCATTTGCATGTGGCCAACACAGGATGGATCCCGTTCGAAACCTGCCAGGAGTGAGTTTTGAGCACAGAACCATGTGCAACTCCTGAACGTCACAAGATGTGACTCACAGATAAAAAAAAGAAGAAAGAAAGATATGCAGGACCTCAGAAATACCAATTTTAGCATTCCTAACCAGTGGCCTGTTTCTTTTATAATTATTTTTATTTTTAATTTAATATTTATTGATTTAACAGACATATAAAATCATGTTTCTAACATGATTTTATATTTATGTATATTGTGAAATTATAACCAAATAATTCTTATTAGCTTCAATTTATAATTAATTGCTATAAAATATATTTTTCTGAAATGAGTGCTCTTAAAAATTATTTCCTTAATAACTTTAGACTATGCAATATGCTTATCATCTGTATATTTAAAGCTGAACACTTATTTCTAGACATATATATTTTATAACTAGAAGGTGATATCATCTTTACATATATTTTCATAACTGATATATGATATACACTAATAAATGCTTTTGGTATTATTACACATGTTAATAAGTCTTTTCAATTACATAATAATACACTGAAATAAAAATTGAAATAACCAGCCTGTACTCTAGACAGGTTTTATACACAGGCCAGTGTGGGGTGAGGAGGAAGGACAGTTGGGATGATAATATATACATAATATATTATATATTGATATATCAATATATAATATATTTTACATATAATATAATGTAATATAATATATTAATATATAATGTAGATGGAAAAAAACGAAAGATAAGGACTCCCAAATGCTTATAACAGGCTGTGTTCTTTACGATGACTGTATAGAAAAAGGAGGTACAGTAAATGGATCCCATAATCACCTCAAACCAGGCCCTTTGCCTGGTCTGTATTGTGAATGCGGGGACAAAAAAAAATTGAAATAATCCCATTTTTTTCTTATTGTTTTTGGACTACAGCTAGTGGTGTTCAGCATTTCCTCATGGCCCTGTTCTCAGGAATCATTTCTTGCAGAAATTAAAGGAATTCTTTATGGAGTCAGGGATCAAACCCAGATTGATCATGTGCAAGGCAAGTATTCTATCTGCTAACCCTGGCCAATTAGTCATATTTCAAAATCAAAGATACTAAGGCTTAAAATTGACTGAGCAAGTTATGCAAGTATCCACAGATAGATAATAAGTATGGGGTGGAAGGTCACATATGCTTACACTGGCTCACACTCCCATATTTTAAATGTGAACTTTGTACACAACTTAGAACATCTATGTGTGGCTATTTTCTAATAAATTCTTATGCTGTAGCTGATCATTATTGATCTTGGAAGAGGCTCGTTTTCAATATGCATCTATAATGCTCTTCTTTATATAGTCAATGGAAAAGCTCTAAGTAAATACTGTACTTTTGGTGAAGAAAAAAGAGACATATTCCCCAATTACATAATGTATGTTGATTTTTGCAACTGTAGTCTCTTATACTCTTTCCATACAGATTTTTTTGGTTTGGGACAGTACTTAGCAGTTACTCCTGGCTCTGTTCTCAGAAATTACTCCTGGCAGGATCTGGGGACCATATAGAGTGTTGTGAATTGAACCTAGGTTCGTTCTGGGTCGACTGCATGCAAGGCACATGTTCTCCTGCTGTGCTATTACTGAGGCTCCCTCTTTTCATATTTTTAATGAACTTGTAAAATGTCATTATGTAAGTGACACAGTATTCTCAACGTAAGTCAAAGAATATCACTCTGAAAAATGAAAACAAAAGAAAAGAAAATGAATGTCTGAAAATTTCCATTAAATTTGTTCATTCAAAGCATCATAATAAAATATTAGTTCGAAATGTTATTCCGGTGACCATCACAAAGCCACATAATTTAAGCAACCATAAATGAAGTGACATGTTATAGAGGACTTCTAATTTAATTGAATTTAAAGTAGGCCAAAGTCACTCATTTATACCTCTCTGTCTAAATTATACTTGCAATTTTTCCCCAGAAATTACAAAGTAAACTAAAAGAGATGGATTGCCGTCTTATTTTTTAAAGAAGAAATTATTATCCTTAACAACTTATTTCAATGTCAAATCCTATGAAATAAAATAAAAATAAAATAAAATAAAATAAAAATAAATGGGCACACATACTTGTATCAATTTTTCTATATTGCATAAATTTGATGTAAGTATGTATGAGTCTTACTTTTTTTTTTTTTTTTT
>PVKC010007756.1:0-28986 GCA_004027635.1 Crocidura indochinensis
TCCTCAGTGTCATTTTAATCTGTCTTCTGCGGTTGGTGGTCTTGGGCCTTGCGTTGAACGGGTGGAGCCTGGGATATCGTTTTTTGTTATGTTTCCTGAAGACCCATTCAGTTGCAATTGTCTCAATCAGGTCTCTGGAATTAGAGATCATGGTTGTTGTGCAGGTCGTAGGACAAACCCTAGACTAGGGCTTTCTTGCTGGTCCCAGATTACATACTACCCGGCTGTGTGGTTCTATCCGCCAGTCTTCTGTAGATCGCGTTCTTGACTTTTGCACAGCCCAAAGTGTGACCAGTTTTATGGTTTTGTCTTATCCTTAGTTGGTGAGGTAGGATACCCTGTTCTTATGGCCATTTGTTCCTAATTTCCTCGTTGTCAGGATATCATATATTAGAGCTGGCACATGTTGGTTTTTGAGCAGTATTCAGGATGTCCCGGATGGGATTTGGTTCCTGTAGCATAATACTGTTTTAACTATTATCTATGTTTTATCAGGAAGTGTGATTACTAATAGATAGATAGATAGATAGATAACACTGTGAGGGAGAAGTTGCATTGGCAGGGTTATTCAAGTAGAAATTAAGAGTTTATAATACAAAAGTTAAGGGAAAATTAGAAGTTTATATATAAAGATTTAAATAAGGTTTTAAACATTAAACTACTATATATTCTTTAAAATGTACCTGTGTGAAATAATATAGAAAATGTGACTTTCACAAAATTAAAAGGGTTTGGTTTGGTTTACTGCTAATAACATAAATGTGTGCTTACTTATTGTATTTTAGGATACTTTAATTATAGTACTTAAGTGTTCCCTGATCTAGCACCAATTTAAGCCCTTAGAATAGCTACCTCTCAGAGCAAGTTAATGAGATACTTAATGATTTTATTATATATTTTTAAAACTATTAGACATTTAAAATCCCAAAAATTATTATAAAATTAATGCCAACTATTATAAACAATAATGCCAACTCAAGCTAATGAGTTTGCAATCTGAATGATTACCACCAAAAGATGGAAATTTAAGCATGTTTTGTCAGTAAAATGATGAATGGAAAACAATACTTTCATGGTTAAATTGTGATGAAGCCTGAAAACCAAGGCAATTTATTTTGAGTCTCTGCCTTTATTTACCCCTTTATCATTTTTCCTTCCCAAGTTTCTCCAGGAGATGAAATTCTCATGTTTGAAACTTGTATGACAGCTATTTCCTGAAGTTTCTAACTCATAGATTTGAAATCCTGTCCACTCATGGTTTTCATTCTTACATTTTTTTGAGAGTGCTAGAGAGGGGAATGGAACACTCTAGTGGTGCTCAGGACGTAATCCTGGCTTTGTGCTTAGGAGTTACTCCTGGTAGTACTTGGGGTGGGCATATGCTGTGCTGAAGACTGAACTAGGGTGAGTCATGGAATATTATGCAGCCAACAGAAGAGATGAGGTCATGAAATTTTCCTATACATGGATATACATGGAATCTATTATGCTGAGTGAAATAAGTCAGAGGGAGAGAGAAAGACACAGAATAGTCTCATTCATCTATGGGTTTTAAGAACAATGATAGACATTCCTGCAATAATTTTCAGAGACAAAAAAGAGGAGAGCTGGAAGTTCCAGCTCATTTCATGAAGCTCACCACAAAGAGTGATGAGTGCAGTTAGAGAAATAACTACATTGAGAACTATCCTAACAATGAGAATGAATGAGGGAAGTAGAAAGCCTGTCTAGAGTTCAGGCAGGGGTGGCGTGGAGAGGAGGGAGATTTGGGACATTGGTGGTAGGAATGTTGCACTGGTGAGGGGGGGGTGCTCTTTACATGACTGAAATCATACAACTGCAATCATATTTGTAATCATGGTGTGTAAATAAAGATATTAAAAAAAGAAAACACTTCAATCCCTGTACTACCTGTCTGACCCCACAGAAAACTGTTTTTATCTTTTTAAAAATGTTTTTATCCCTGTTTTATCTATTCTCAAAAATAGATGAATATGTACTCAGTCTATTCCTTCTAGAATGGTTGTGTGGTAGATGACCTAATCTGCTTAAGGTAAAATGTTTTTTAACACCTCTCAAGCACTTGGCTTTTACTATAGATTGTGCATACATTAACTACCCAGAGGAAACATATGCATTATAGATACCTATTCTGAACGGAACTCTTTAACTTCACCATTCCTTTTTCATCCTGGGCTTTTTCCATGTTATTTCTTTAGCAAAAGATAGTGTTGAATCAAAGCAAAGTGAAAATCTATATGTAGGTTATAGTGGTGGAACACATCACTTGATTATGTAAAAACTCCTTTCCAGCGTCTTCTTTCTCTGATTAGTTCATAAATTCCTGAATTAGTACCTACATATTTATTGTATAATATTGTTGTAGTCACTTTTACAAACCAAATGCATTTACTAATAATTAAATTCACATAATTATTTTTTAATAGTTTACATTTTATGTTTTCCATTCTTGCTCAGATGTATATTTGTGTCTTATTGAAATTTAATGATAATATTCTATATTTATCTTTTAATTTTAATATTTTTGTTTTGGGGGTCATAGCAAGCAGTGCTCAGGGGTAACTCCTGGCTATGTGCTCAGAAATCGCTCCTGGCATGCTGGAATTCAATCCAAAGTCCATCTTGGATCAGCTATGTACAAGGCAAATGCCCTATCGCTGTGCTACCTTTTCAGATCAATATTCTATTTTATTACTCTGAATATTTATCTACAAGTCATTTTAAACAAAATTAAACATGTTATTTGACAATTTATAGATGGAAATTGATTTATTATTAATTAATTAATTATTTTGGTTTTTGGGCCACACTCGATGACGCTCAGGGGTTACTCCTAACTATGCGCTCAGAAGCCACTCCTGGCTTGGGGGACCATATGGGACACCGGGGGATTGAACCGGGGTCTGTCCAAGGCTAGTGCAGGCAAGGCAGGCACCTTACCTCTAGCACCACTGCCCTGCCCCAATTTTATTTTTTATATTCAGGACTTTTAATGTCATACTTGAGGTAAGGGCTTAAAGATACTTGTCCAATGTATTATTTCAAAATACACTACTAAATTTCAAGTTTGAAAACTGGCATTTTTCCCCTCCTTCACATGTGAATTGTTTTTTTCCAGTTAGAGTACATCTATTGGATACAGATAAGATGTTTTGAGTTATGAGAAAATAAATTACATAATTTATCAAGGTAGGAATATCAGAAGAACAGTTAAAAGCATTAGAATATATTAATTACACTGTTTAAGGATTGCTAAATAAATTTTAAACTTATGGTTTTGAAAACATACTCTGTATATAAAGTTTAAAAATGTTTTATGTATAACAGTTCTGTCAGTCCTTTTTCCTTTTATTTTAAATAATTTCTTAAAATTATCATTATAGAAAGAGGGTGAGTAAGAAAGAGAGGAGAAAAGTGTCTGACATGGGCAAGCTGGAGAAGAGTGATGAGAGGGAAAATAAAGAAACTAGAAATTGGTGGTGAGAAATGAACATTGGTGAAATGTATTGGAACATTGACTAAAACTCAGCCATCTATGATTTTAACTCTATATTTCACAATTATTTAGTAAAAAATTAAAACTATCATAGCAGCAAAATACCATAGAGAGTAATTATCTTGATGCTCATGAAAATATTATAATAAATACATTGGAATAGCAGGTTAAAAACTTGAAACTATCAAGTGGAAATATGTCTACCTTTACATATGTCATATTGACATATGGCTCACACCCAGCAGTGCTCAGGCCTCATTTCTCAATCTACATTCCAAAGGCAAATGAAATAAATAAACAAACATATCAAAAGGCATTTAAATATTAGTTTCCTTCTTATAGTTATGTAATTTTCACCTATTAGACTCTATATATCTCACATATATACCAGCTCTCTCATCCAGGGGAGGACATATTTAATTAATTCTGTCTTATAGAATTACTGCATGGATGGAATGAAATAAAATAGAAAAAATTCTTTGTAAATTAATTATTCACTATGAAATTAGTGATATAGATATGGGAGGAAAAAATCACTAAATATTCTACTAGTTCTTAATGAGTGTATCCAGAATGCAAGGTTTTTGACTCTGGTGCATCATCTTTGGAAAGAACAACTGAGAAAGAGAAAAAGTGAAATTCCTAGAGTAAAAAGAGTCCTGCTTACTTCTTTCTCTAAACTGCAATTTTACCTGGTAATGTAAACCCAAATTGTGACTCATTCAACTGGGCCCTTGTATCACCTTCAGAGTACTTTAGTATCAATGAGAACAAAGGAACAAATTCATGACTGGTTGTTCAAATATTTTGTTTATAATATTTTCTTTTGTATTAGATCCAGAAATATTCTATGTTTTGCTAATCTCTTTAAAACAGTAACAGACTGGAGAGATGATACATCTGGTTTGCATTACACTTTGTACACCTAGATTTGATCCTTAATACTACACATAATTCTTCGAACACTATCAGAAGTAATTTGTAATCATAGAGTCAGGAGAGTAAAATCAAACCCAGAGTCAATAGTTTGGGAAGAACATAATATAGAAAGACAAAGGGCTTTCTGGTGGAAGGTAAAGCCTTCCAAAAAGTGGGATGAGGGACTCAAGGGCTCCTGGAATTCAGTTTTGAGTAAAATTTTCGGTTGGTAGTATCTGTTAATGAAGTAGGTGGTGAAAAACAATCCTGCAGCGTGTTGTCTCCAAAGAGCTTTGGCTATTGCTCACTTTACTAGAGGCAAGAGAAAAAAATTGCTACAATGAAATGGAGCAAAAAGCCCTAAGCAAGGACAATAGAAAGACAGTGGCAGTGGCTGTATGTATATAGTTTGGTAATCAATTAGGCTATAACTAGTTGTGGCACCTATGATGAATTTGTTAATGATAAAAAGCTGTATCCAGACTAGAAAAATAATATTGAAGCTTCCTTCATTTTCAGTAAACAAGTTGAGGCTTGAAGTTTCATCTACCAATACATCCTAGCTGAACCTGTGTACCTGGCACAGCTTGTCTTTGCTGGCTAAAGGGACAACATGCTGGGTGTGGGGTGAGCAAAAGAACTGACAGCAACAGATTTTGAACAAAGATTGACCTTTAGGTTCAGATGCTTGAATGCTGAATTTACATTATAAGGGACATAGTGTTGCATTTGGACTTTAACTTTGAGTTAAAGTACCCAAGGGAGAAAATAATGCCTCCTAGACTTTTCATCTTGTGAAGCAACTGCCTGATATTCCATATGACATGGACTCTTCACTGGGAGGTGGTGGAGTGGAGTGGTCTTCTGGCAGCTCTCTTTTGACCCCTCACTTAAGCAGGTACTTAGTAACATGTTATATGTTCCTTGAAGGGAAAATGGTGCTTGATTTAATCAGATAGGGTTAACGGTATTTATATTTACCAAGGAAACTAAAATTGGCATTTTTTTGTTAGGATCTACCAGGCTAATTCAATGTAGTGTGTGTGTGTGTGTGTGTGTGTGTGTGTGTGAGAGAGAGAGAGAGAGAGAGAGAGAGAGAGAGAATGAAAGAGAGGGAGAGAGAGATGAGTGTTCTATATCTAAATGCATAATAGAATATTTTATTAGATTCTGTACTTCCCTGTTTCATAAGTGTGTTTGGGATATTCATGAAGATTGCTGCATGAAAGAATACAGTCTTCTCTAGATACTTAAGCAAAATAATCATAACAACCACCAACGAAATAAACTCCCCACAGATGAGAATGGAATATTGTAATTCTGGTGCAAAAGCCACAAATATTTAGGAGGGTAATTTTCCATTAAATAATAGCATCTGTCTAATAAGTATAAAGCCGGCTTTTAAAAATTATAGTTATTTGAGATCAAAGAGATAGTACAGAGGTTAAAGTACATGGCTTACCTGCATGCAACTAAACATGTTTTGATCCTAGTATTTTTTGCAGTGAGCACCTTAATCTTTCAGTGATCTTTCAGCACTGCTGGGTCGATCTGAAAATTTCTGGTATCATAAGGTCCAAGAACTGCCACATATCAGACCTGAACTGCCACAGCCTGATTGACTAAGTATTGCCAGAAGGGCCCTTGGTCTCCTTAGCACTTCTTAGGCTATTCCTTATAAAACAAACATAACTTAGTTCATGTAGAAACTAAATGCCATATCTGTAAAATCTGTGACTTGACATAGTCATTTGCAATGAGTCAAGCTAGCTTGATAACTAACAAGGTGTTTGGATCTGATATGTCTAATTAGTTAGTTAAGTGAAAATGGCATACTTATTAGTGCTGCCACCCAGTCCGTGTGTCATCTCACTATACAAGGAAAAATAATTTTCTCCTTTAAGAAAAACTTTTTTCCTCACAACACTGAAATAAAGGAACAAGAAAAATGAATTTTAGATTTATAGAGGCATACCTACAAATATGTAAGCTTGATGCACAGAGTTCAGTTAAAGTTAATACTTCCTAGGGTCCTTTTATCTACTCTTATGTTCAAGTTTATGTTCTCAAGCAGTTAACAATGAAAGCCAAGCATTAGAGAAACAAGAGAAACGGGGATGAACTCAATAAAAGAAGGAAGGGTGGGGTATGGGCATCAGAATAAGTAGGATATCTGAAAATGTGTAAAAAAAAAAAAACTAAGGTGAAGACTAACTTGGGTGTTAGAACACTCTGCATTGGGTTTAAGTAAATGAGATGATAAGATAAAGAGATTTGGAAGATCAGATATTTGAGAGGATTATATTCTGCATATTTTAGATCCATTCAGGGAAATTTTCTCTGGAGTCATTCTCTTTCTAATGTCACCCTATTTATATTTCTCCAGTCCCTATATTACTCTGTGATTGACACTGGTGAGCTTAAATGTTAGCATTTCAAAGTTAAGAACAGACTTGGTCAAAACTTTTAGTAATAAACTCAAAATAGTTCATATAACCTTGGTTAGTTCTCTCCTTAATTACATTTGCAATTGTTATATGGAGCTTTGGACTATTGCCAGTGGCCTACACATATGGTTTGTCTCATGAAGGACTTTAGACTGACAGTCCCTTATTTAGGACTGTAGAAATGGTCCACTTACTGATGAGACTGTTATATGTATTGGTTCTATAATGATTCTGACAGGGGTTTAGGGGTTGATTGTTTTGATTTGATTGATGAAAAAAAGATGTAAGCCCTTGAGTTGGAGCTACATGCACCCCACTAATGCAAGAAAGTGGCAATAATGATTGTTATTATTCCTAAATAGCAAGGACTTGTTATGAAGATGCTGATAAGCAGTTTTGCACAAAAAATAAGAACAGATTAAAAAACTGATGATATGAGGGATATAACAGGTGATCCTGTAATATACCTCTGAAATATAAATTTGTGATTCAGTTTGGGACAGATATAAGACAATTTTGGAACTCTTATATCCATGACACTGGTATCTTGTCCTGAGAGTAGCCTTCACTCCATAGAAGAAACAGTCCCTCCTAGTCACCTAACAGCTTCTTGGGCAATTATATGGGATTCTTGGGTACCTAGGTCAGCTTTGAGCAAAGCAAATACCCTATTCACTGTGCTATTGCTTCAGCTCTCATTAAAACATTTTTTAAGTGTCATATTATTCTTTGAATTTAATCAGTCTATTCATGCAATTTACCATGGACTACAAAATTAAACTGTCTTATTTTCAACTTTCCAGTCCATCTAGAATTAAAAAAAATAACATGTCAGTTTTCTTAATGGAGTAGTCATTAAAGTATTTGATGGAAATGTCACATTCCTTACCATTTTAAGACATCTGACATTGTTGAGCATTGCAAAGTCTTTTCTAGAATGAATTAAAAATATTTCTGACTTGTAAACTCTTACTTTGGCTACTTAGTCATTAATTGCTGCTATTATCTTAAATAATAGTGTTCATCTTTATTCTTCAGGGAAATTGTCAGAAAAAAGATATTGGGCTTATATAAATATACATTTTGAATATAATTTTTAAAATTTAAGAATTTTTCTTGATCACACTTGGTCATTGTTTCTTTCTCAGTATGTCACTAATTGTAAATAAATGCACCAAACACACAAGCACAAATCAAACTTCCTGCATCATCTCCATTTTGAATCCACAGAACAAAAGCACCCAACTACATCATATAAAAGCTTGTATGGCTTTCAGTACTGTTGTGGAATAAAATTCCTTTTATTGTTACTAGCAGTCTTACATTGTCCACCAAAACTCATGGAAAAAAACAGCTGATTGATTTATCGCATTGTAAGCAGGGTATCATCAAATTCCAAACCTTGGCAGATAATAGTGGCAAATTGCAAATTTCTATCATTATTTCGAGAGTCTAACCACTCAGGTGGTTAAAATGTCAAAAGAAGATTTAGAGTGTATGTCTATCTATGTATTTCTTTCAATAAGTATATGTTTAAATCAAAAAGAACTGATTTTATTTTACAATCTTGCTTAAAAAATTAAATAAATAATTGGATGCATTAAAGAAAATTATCTGTGAATGTTAGAGCTTATAGTTTCTAAATTATACATTCCCTGATTATAGAAGCAACATACAGTATTGAAATTTGGGGAAGCTAGTCTTATTTACTCAAAATTAATGGAGAGATTTCAATCTGTTAAGAGGCTGGGATTTAATAGAATGAAGGCCTAGTAAATCTGAAATTTTAACTAGGCTTTTTTTTTTAAGGACTTTGGTTTTCTGAAGAATTACTCTTCTTCTTCTTTTTTTTAAAAGATTAAGTCATTACATGTGTGCCTTTGAAAGGAAATAAATGCCAGACAACTTGAAGCCTTGAAAAATGTCTAAAGTGCTTCCTCATTGCTACTGTAGCTGTGTGGTCTCTCTCTCCTGCTGCTCACCACCCATTGGTCAATCAATTACAGTCAATCAGTGCAGAATAGCAGCATAGCTAACAGCAGAGGTGACTTACTGTCTAACCTGCCAGCCCCTGAACTGCTGTGAAAGACATCCCTGAAGAAACATATTTTACTCTTATCTGAATTCTGTGACTTAATTCATTTATCAAAACCATTACAGAAAGCAAAATATTTTATTAAATAGATTTTGTATTATTTTTGTTTCTAAAATATATTACATTATTTTTGTTTGTTTCAGAATATGCTTTATCTTTATCTTCAAAATCCCTCAGGACCTCTGAGTCCTGTGATGATAAAAGTTTGCCTGGTTTCACAGTGAGGTCTAGTGTGCCAATTCTGGGGTGTAATCTCTCTTTTTTTCATTCTTCAGATGTTGTTGGCATAAATGAACTTTGTTTGGCAGCTCATATAAAAGGTATAATAAAGGAAAAAGGGATTTTTCAACTCTGAGTCAATAATCATGTTGAAA
This sequence comes from Crocidura indochinensis, assembly GCA_004027635.1. Lineage (NCBI taxonomy): Eukaryota > Metazoa > Chordata > Mammalia > Eulipotyphla > Soricidae > Crocidura > Crocidura indochinensis. Next base: position 9,352 of record PVKC010007756.1, read on the forward strand.
AACTCATAAAATCAGTTTCTGTTGTTTGAATTTTGTTTTTGAGCCACATCTAGTGGTGCTCAGGACACACTGTTGGCTCTGTGGACCTGAGGAATCATTCCAGACAGGAATTGGGGGACATATGTGTTCCTAAGGATTTAATCTGGGTTAGCTGAGTAAAAGGCAAAGCACCCTTCTTATTAACTATTCAGCCTCCTAATAAGAGCAGTTTTAAACTTCAAAAATATGTCATAATCATGGGCCAACATATCTCCTAAAGGGAAATAACCTGGAAATAACCAATCTTCATTTGTGTTAAATAATGTGGCCTCATTCTTGCTCCCTTGAGCAAACAAAAAATTTATTTTGAATAGTTTCTATGAGCTCCTTTCTTGTTGCTAATTAGAGTATTCCATTTGGCCTACCATTCCTTTTTGAGAAAAATAAAATCACAATTTTGGGTGTAGATTTCAAGAAAAATCATTTATATTCCAAATGATTCATGTAGATTCCAAATGAATAAATCTCATTTAGACTGCTATACTTTTTCTTGTTCCCTATGTATTAGACTTTGGTTCATTATATTTTATATCTGTTTTGAAATACTAAGAGTTATCTTTCAAAAGCAGTTATGTCTTTTAAGATTTTTTCTTTTGTAGAGTATGCAAACTTAATGGGAAAAAGGAATACTTATTAGTTAGGTTTTAAAATGTGAAAATAAAAATATTACATGAGTAAGCCAGGTCATTATCAGGTATATATTCATTACAACATGAATGGAAAATTAGAAGGGCAAAAGGGCACTTCTGGTACTGGGGTAAATAAGGTTTTGATGGAATAAAAATAATGCTTAATTGATTAGGCTAAAATCATTTTAGTCATTGTGTGGTTGACTTATTTATTAGGGAAAATTTCCATAACTCATATTCTCTTTTAAATGTAGTCTCTGAAATGTGCTAGAATAGCATCATCTCGAAGCATATTAAATTCCCTAATGAATCCCAACATTCTAACTAATTTTCATCATGCTCCTAGTTATAAATAGATTTATGACATGACAGAACACACACAAACATATGTATGCAAGTAAAATTAATTGTTGGCCAACAATAGCAAGTTTTTTTTATTAATTTTCTTCATTTTGAGGTATAATTTATTAGTGATACACATAAATTCTAAATAGACAATATCACTTTCTCTCCTATCATGTTACTACATCATGAATCAATACATAGACCACTTCTATACTTAAAGATATTTTGTTCATATTTCTTCATACTAACCCCCATGCAGCTTTGCTATTTGGAACTTTACCGATTGAAAAGAATTTTTAAGAAGTTTATGAGAGTGCAGTTCCTCGTAGTAGTTAGTATACTGGTTGAGTATCCCTACCTGTCACGCGGGAGACCGGGGTTCGATTCCCTAAAAGGGAGGCACAAGAAATTGTTTTGGGGCCGGAGCAGTGGCACAAACCCATGAAGTATCTGCCTTGAACGCGCTAACCTAGTACGGACCGGACCACAGTTCGATCCTTCGGCAACCCATATGGTCCCCCAACCCAGGAGCGATTTCTGAGCGCATAGCCAAGAGTAACTCCTGAGCATCGCTGGGCATGGTCCCACCCCAAAAAACAAAAACAAAAACAACTGAACAAAAAAATTAAAAAGTTTAAAAAAATAGGCAAAAATAGAATTATCTATGAGAGGGCGATAGGTACTGCTGGACACAAAGTCCTAGCACCAATCAAATGACAGTTTTAACTTCTCATCAAAGAGAAATTTTAAACCCATCTGGAATTTTTTTTTGTCAATTCTAATAGACAATCAGTATCAGATACCTCCAACTTTAAAAAGGAGGTGGCTTTGCAGAGTGTCATCTTTCTTATAATTTGCTAATAACACAGTTCTTGTTTTTTCTGAATATAAGAACCTTCAATTTTTGTACAGATAATCACAACTTCTTTTTTTAATTTTTTAATTTTTTATTAATTTTTATTGTAGCCAAAGTGCATTACAAATCTTTCACTTCATCATTTATGGTACATAGTGACAATGAATGAGGGGCATTCCCACCACCAGTGCTGTCCTTCCTCCACCCCTGTTCCCAGTATGCATCCCATATCATCCTCCTTTACCCCCCAGAATGCTAGTGCAACTGGTCTCCACTTTGCAGCTTGTTTTGAGCATCTATTCCACCGTCATTAGAGATAAAAAGGAAAAGGAAAAAACGGAGAACAAAATTTAATGACAACTACCAAAGAAAGAAGAGAGAGAAAAAAAAGAAAAGAAAAATGGAAGAAAAAAGGAAAAAAATGGACCTGGCAAATAAAAATAAAAATAAATCTCTAATAATCACAAGAGTGAAAAAGAAAGAGAATAGTGGAAGAAAAAAGAGAGGAAAAATAAAGTCCAAAACTAACAAATCAAAACAAAACAAGAAAAAGTATGGGTGCTAGAGTGGTAGGGTTTGGTGTTCCCCTCTTTTTTTTTTCATAGGCATAGCAAACGTTGGAGAAAAAAGGGAATTCCCGTGACCTAAGAGATTCAGGGTTTCTCCATCCTTGAAACATATCATCATGGGATCAACCTCTGGCTCCATATATTCTCATTAACCCATCCCAAAGGCATTTTTGTGATGTCAGGAAAGTTTTCTCTCGGTTGTGTGTGAGAAAATCAGATCACTGTAGGTAGCGGTCTTGGTACTTGCGTGGGTTATAGGTCAGGGTCTAGGATAGAGTTTCTAGGTTCTCGAGGTTCCTATCCATCATTGTTGTTGTGTTCAGTCTTTTGTATTACTTGCTCCCATTTTTCGTTCAGTCCCTAAGTCGAAGCCTAGGATATTATGGATCCAAAGGTTGTGCTCAATCTCTGTTGTCCAAGTTGGAACTCTGCAATAAGACATCTTGTAGTTGTTGTTGTTGTCTTTTATGTGTCCTGGGCTACAGCCTAGGGTAGAGTTTTCCTTATTAGTCCCAAAGTTCAGTCACGGTTGTCCAAGTCAGATTTCTGTTGTAGGTGTTCTTATTTTTCACAGTTCAAAGGACGATATCGCTTCTGATTTCCGTTTAGTGTTAGGTGATATTATAGGACCGCCTGGTCTTAGGTCAAGTTTTCCTTTCCTCATTGTTATATTCAAACTGGCATAAGTTGGTGCCAAAACAGTGTTATAAATCTCCCAATAGCTTAGCTAATCACAACTTCTTTCTACTTGCTGTGTGGAATATTGCTCAATCTATAGTTGTTATATAAGGCAAGTTATAATCTAAATTTATTCAGATGTGTTTCAGGCAGTCTTGAATTTAATATAAATGGGTTGGTTATCTAGCTTCTTCACCAATGTGGTAGCAATGAAATTGCTACAGACACTTCCATTCTAAAATAAATTTTAGATAATCAATAATCATATTCCATTGCTATAAAGTCATATAAAATTTATTATTTTAAGTGTTTGTAGTAGATAAATTATTTTATAGTACATGTGTATATCTGAATGTATGCAACATATTCCTTCTAAATATGCCAAGGTGTTCTCCAGAATTTTTTAGTATAAGACCTTGGGAAAGTTACTTAACCTTTAATTGTCTCAATTTTAAAATGGTGATAAAATAAAAATAAAAATAATACCTACCTCAAAATAAAAAAAAAAGATGCCAAGGTCAGTCAGAGATGAGAGGTTAGGACTTAACATTTTCATGAGATTGTGTCCACCTCTGTACACAGTCTCCACATGCTATTACCTGTTATATTCCAGATAAACAATACAACTTTACCAAGCTATCTCTGCTCTTCACTTTTCAGTTTTTTTTTTGAGTTTTATCATTAACATATATTGTTTACTCCAGTTATTTACTGCCCAACATTTTTTTATTTTTTTCTTTATTTAAACATTTTGATTACTTATATGTTTGTGATTAGGTTTCAGTCATGTAAAGAAAAGCCCCTTCCCACCAACAATGTCCCAAGTCTCCCTCCCTCCCACCCTACCCCATCTGTACTCCAGACAGACTTTCCAGTTCCCTCATTCATTCAAGTGATTATGGTAGTTCTCTGTGTAGTTATTTCTATAACTGCACTCACCACTTTTTGTGGTGAGCTTCATGAAGTGAGCTAGAAGTTCCAGCCCTCCTCTCACTGTCTCTGAGGATTATTGTAAAAATGACTTTTATTTTCCTTAAAACCCATAGATGAGTGAGACTATTCTGTGTCTCTCTCTCCCTCTGACTTATTTCACTCAGCATGGTAGATTCCATGTAAATCCATGTATAGGAAAATTTCATGACTTCATTTCTCTTGATGGCTGCATAATATTCCATTGTGTATGTGTACCACCATTTCTTTAGTAATTTGTCTGTTGAAGGGCATCTTGGTTGTTTCCAGAGCCTGGCTATTGTGAATAGTGCTGCAATAAGTATAGGTGTGAGGAAAGGGTTTTTGTACTGAATTCTTGTGTTCTTAGGGTATATCCCTAGGAGTGGAATAGCTGGGTCGAATGGGAGCTCAATTTCCAGATTTTGAAGGAATCTCCATATCGCTTTCCATAGAGGTTGGGCTAGACAGCATTCCCACCAGCAGTGGATAAGAGTTCCTTTCTCTCCACATCCCCGCCAGCACTGATTATTCTCATTCTTTGTAATGTGAGCCAATCTCTGTGGTGTGAGGTGGTATCTCATCATTGTTTTGATTTGCATCTCCCTGATGAATAGTGGCGAGGAGCATTTTTTCATGTGCCTTTTAGCCATTTGTATTTCTTTTTTTATCAAAGTGTCTGTTCATTTCTTTTCCCCATTTTTTGATGGGATTAGATATTTTTTTCTTGTAAAGTTCTGTCAGTGCTCTGTATATTTTGGATATTAGCTCCTTATCTGATGGGTGTTGGGTGAATAGTTTCTCCCACTCGGTAGGTGACTCTTGAATCCTGACACTAAAAATATTTTCCTCTAATTTTTTAACAAGTGATTCCCCAGAACAAAGATGGTTTTCATTTGTTTCAAGTAAATTTAAAAAAATGAAGAAAACAGCCCACCTGACTAGTGGATGTATCCAGGACCTAGCAAATAGGCAAAATAATAACAATTTCCTGTCATTTCATTTGTAAGAGTTTCACTGCCTTTGGGATCCTTCCAGTAGTAGCTAGTCTGTCATTCACAGAGATTGTGGTGATGGTTTAAAATTGTACTGCTACATTTGGAAAAATTCCAGATTCCTCCGGAACCAGATCCTTACAGAGGGATATAGAAAATGAGCAAGGTAAAATGTCCTGAGTTTTTTTTTTAATCAAGATTCAATCAGGTCTGATCTTTACTAAAGTCTTACTTTAACTTCTAGACATCTTAAATAGTTAATTCTTTTTTTTTTTTTTTGATTTTTGGGTCACACCCGGCAGTGCTCAGGGGTTACTCTGGGCCCCAAATAGTTAATTCTGATCATTTTGTTTTATCTTAAAATAAAAATACTTTTTAGAGGATAATTTTTAGAAGTTTTAATTTGACTACATTATCAACATAAACTACATATTCATTACTTTATTTTTTTTTCTTGGCCAGCTACCATACGGTGTGTGTGGGAGGGGTAGGGTAGAATATGCATTTTCTAAGTACAAAGCATGTGCCTCAGCCCTTCAAGTTATGTCTCTAGTTCAACACCTTCTTTACTTTATATCATATTTTTATTCACTAATACTAATGCATCTCTTTTATTGAAATAAGGACATTACCCACTAAGTTGATTTATGGCCTACTCATCAGTTTTAATAGAGATTTAAAAGTCATATCTAGGGACCAAATTCTAGTACAGTTCGTAGGGCATTTGTTTTGCAGGTAGCCTACCTAGGTTAGCTTTTCAGCATCCATATAATTTCCAGGTTCAGCCATGAGTGATCCCTGAACACAGAGCCAGGAGTAACCCCTGAGCAATTTTCAGGTGTGATCCTAAAATAAAATAAAACAAATTAGAATTCTAGTTACCTAAGGGCATCTATAATGAATAAAACATTTTTAGTACATAAAATGTTTAGGTTAATATAATGTTTATAGTAGATGCATTAGCTGTAGACTAGTAGAATGAGCAGTATACAATTAATCAAAATGAAAGAGCATGTTCCTGGAGCCCGGGAGATAGCATGGAGGTAAGGCGCTTGCCTTTCATGCAAAAGGTCATTGGTTCAAGTCCCGGTGCCCCATATGGTCCCCCATGCCTGCCAGGAGCAATTTCTGAGCATGGAGCCAGGAGTAACCCCTGCCGGCTGTGACCCAAAAATCAAAAAAAAAAAAAAAAAGAAAGAGCATGTTCAATATTATGGGATAATTTAAACTTATAATATGCATATTTGTCTCCATTATTATGAGTGAGCAAGAATAAGTTTAACTAAATTTTTTTATAACTTATCACAAGTCTATTTTAAGTTTTGCATACAACTACTATTATGGTCTGAATCATAACTTACCTTTTCCACACCCCAATTCCTATGTCAATATCTTAATCCAGAGATTTTGAGCATATGGTTGATTTTAGAGCAAGAACCATTAAAGAGATAACTAAAATTACATAGAGTCAGAAGATAGTGTCCTTACCCTAAATGACTTGATTGTAAGAAGCAATATGGGCACAATGCACAGAGGCACAGGAAAGTTCCTGTAGAAAACAGAAATCTGAAAGTCACTGAGAAAGGTTTTAGAAGAACCAAATTTGACACTTTGATCTTGGACTTCTCCAGAACTAAAAAAATTAAATGTCATGATTTTACGTTTTCTGGCATTTTACTATTATAACCCACAATATCATGCATGTATTAATAGATGAAAATACACACACACACACACACACATATATATATAGTATTTGCCTTTTCTCCATAATTTCTTCCATTTTCTGAAAAAAATGTAGCAACTTATAAGTGAGAGAAATAGTCTAACATCTCTCTTTATTATTTTCCCTTAAATACTTTTTCTTATATATTGTAGATCATTATTTTATTTTTTAATTAATTAGTTTAGTTTTAAATTACCTTTTTTACTTTTATCTCCTACCCACTGGAATTTTTCATGGACTTTTGAATACTTTTTCAAAATCTAAGCATAATGGTGAGATAAAGGTAAACTAAGATAAATTAATTTTTCCATGCTTGTTATTCCCTATCTTGTAAATCACAGCATTTGCCCCATTTTTCTTAGAGGTTAGGATATGAGTTTCCATCTGGAAACAGATTGTTGTAGAAGTGTAATCCCATTTTTCTCTGCTTGATCAGTACTTTGGTGTTGTTGAACCTTAGCCCCTTCAATTCTAACTAGAATTGGAAGTAAAAAGAAGGGATCATTTTCTTGGTTTGATCTGTCCAGATGGTTTTAACCCTATTTGAGTAGCAACACTGTTCATTTGTGTCCAAACCATGTGCTTTCTTGTAGACAGAAGACCAGATAAAGTGAAAATTCATCCACTTTTTAGTTTTTACTGTGACCTGAAACCTATCAAATTATTTCAACTGAGTACAGGTTGAATGCTCAATAGCTTCCAGGTTTTAAGGTTTATAAATCTCAACCTCAGTACAAAGAACAACATCTTTACACAATCTTCACCAGCCAAATACCATTTATATAGAAATTGCTTTTTTTTTTTAATTTTTGGGTCACACCCGGCAGTGCTCAGGGGTTACTCCTGGCTCCATGCTCAGAAATTGCTCCTGGCAGGCACGGGGGACCATATGGGGCACCGGGATTCATACCTTTTGCATGAAAGGCAAACGCCTTATCTCCATGCTATCTCCCGGACCCCTAGAAATTGCTTTTAAGTAGCATTACTTCAAAAGAAAAACAACTCTTAGGCAATATTTTTATTCATTAGATTAGGTCTTTAACTATTTAGGATATTGGGAAGGAAAGTTTATTTAGGAAAGTGGGAAGGACAAATTGTTTTCTTGTTGCATAAAGCTGACTTTTTTCTCCTTCATTGTCATTTTGATTTATGGAATAGTTTTCTTCCTTAATATCTCAGACAGGTTATTTGCAGTGGAAATAAAATGCTGGCAGTGTTTAAAGGACATCATTTTCACATATGCTGAGATAATCTGGAAAATAAACTATATCAAGAAATTGAAAGTAAGCATGTTTACTGAAACTACTAAGCTTTTGTTTTAAGCACACTAAAACTTTATATATTTATAACATTTTTATTGAGTTAATGAAGTGCTGTTATAAGAACTGACATTTATTACCGTGACTAATTATGACAAAATACCAAAAGAAATAAATGATTAGGTTTGAAATTCTTCTAACATAATATTTTTTTTTTATAAAAAATGTTTGAAAATTGTGTGATGGTTTTTTTGTGGGGTAGAGATGAGTACACTGGTGACGGTGTATTATTGGTATTATATAAACCATTATGAATTATAAGAAACCATTATTAATAGTATTGTAAACCATAGTTTATCAAAAATAAAAAGTATAAACCCCAAATAAAACGAAAATCATAAAAATTCCTCATTGTGATAAACAAGACCATGAAAAGGAGAGTAATGGAGCATCTTTGGCATTTTGGTGAGAATAGAAGTGTATAGTAATTTGTATACCCTAACATATCATGAGCACTATTATAAAAATGTTAGTCAAAAATTAAAGTGATTTGTTTGAAGAGTATATATAAGTAGATAAGTAATAAATTTGTTTATGACACGTTTGGGACTTGGTGTTCTTTTATCATCTCAGCAATAATTATAGGAAATATAGATGGAATAGAATTTCAAGTACTTTAATTCCAATATTGAATAAAATGTAGAATAATATTTAATGAGCCATTAAGAATTGAAAAATTAAATGACATATGGATACTATGCTATATCCAGGAGAACATACATAAAGCATCTCACATTGCTTTACTATTTTCTTCACTTTTATCAGAGAAACTCAGTGGTCTACATTTCTTTCTTATTTATTGCTCTAGGCATCAAGGAATTCTTGATAGTAGCTTTTTATCAAATGTAAATTATCTCAGGAAAGTTAAGATGCTGCCATGCTGTGAAGTTTCATAGTGGCTGTTGAACATAAAATTCTAAAGATTGAGAAACAACTGTTTACAAGAAACACATATTTACAAGTAGTAAACTGTATGGTACCCTGTATCTTTTCCCTATCTTTGAGTCAAGAATAATTCAGTAGAGTTTAAGCAGCCCAGAAACTTGCTAATATAAATACATTCTTGATGTGTTTTGATAATTGGTATCCTCTTGATAAAAAGTTAATTTTATTGAAATCTCAAAAATTTAGCTTTTTTTTGTTTTTGGTTTTTTTTGTTTTGTTTTTAGAATTAGTCCTTGCTCTGGTCCCAGGGATCACTCCTGTTACTTCTGGATTCTAACCAGCGTCAGCCAGATGCATGGAAATTGCCTTACACCTGATTCTCTAGTCCTTGAAACCTTGAACTTTTTAACCTGTATTTTCACTATTATTTGTTCTTTGATGATCACCAATTTACTCTCTGCATCTATAAATTTGAATTTTTAAAAGATTTTATGATGTCCTTTGTTTTTTTACATATATATGTTTATATGTATTATTTATTATGTCTTTTCTACTTACCTTATTTTATTTAACATTGTTTTCTTCATGACCAACATTGTAATAAGCAATATTATTTTATTTTTTAAAAGGATCAATAATATTTTAAATACATATATATGCATATATATACACAAGAGGTATAAATTTCTATATCAATTATCTATAGAAGTACACACAGATTTTATCTTTCTGTGACTAGTGTTATAGTAAGTATGAAATGCAAATCTTTATTTGATGTGTTTAATTATTTTGAAAAATATACATAGGAGAATTGCTGGATTCTGTGTGGTTCTATCTTTAAAGTTTTAAAAATCTCCATGCTATTTTTCATAATGATTGAACCAATTTATATTCCTGCAAACATTGCAAAAGGATCTATTTTTATCCTTCTATTCTTCATATTCCTTCTATTCTTAATATATTTAACAGAGTTGTAAATTGTCATCGAACTGTGGTTGTCATTTTTATTTCTCCTATGATATGATGTTGAAGGTTTATTTTTTACATGTAGAACTATCTATTTGCATGTGTGCTGTTGTTTTGAGAATCATCTAGGTCACTAAAATTAGGTTATTTATTGCTTTGCCATTGAATTTACTGCATTTCTTATAGATTTTAAGTATTAACTCCTAATCAAATACATGCTTTACAAGTACGTTGTATGTGTAGGCTGCCTTTCCTCTGCTGCAGCTTCCACTGATATATATCCCACTGATAATATATATATATATTAATTTGATGCAATATTTTTTGTTATTGCAGCTTATGCTTTGGGGGTCATATCTAGAACAATCTTGCCCAAACCAACTTCAAGAAGTCATTTAGGGTTCAGAGAAGTGTTACAGGGTATAGATGCTTTCATTGTATACAGGCTGACTCTGATTTATTTTCTGATACCATATATGGTCCCCTGAGCACCACCAGGAGTAAACGCCTGAGTCAGGAGTAGAACCCAAACACTGCTGAGTATGTCTCCTCAAACCCCCAAATCTTGCAAAATACATCCTTGACCTATATTTTCTGATAGCCTTTTAATTTCTGATTTTATATTTAAGTGTTTTATTCCATTTTATTTGATTTGTATATGGAGAAGGGCCAAGAGGCTATTTTATTGTTCTGCATGTAGATATTCAATTTTATAAATACCATTTGTTGAAGAGACTATGCTCTAGACACCCTTAAAGATCAATTGTCCATGAATATGTGATATATTTCTGGGATCTCCCTTGAATTTTTATGCCAGCACCACACTATGTTTTTTTGGCTATTCATGTATGACAGTGAATCATGAAATTGGGTAATGTTTTCCTTTTACATATATAGATTTTTGACTATTGAATGGCAATTTTGTGGGTTTATATTTTAAGACTTTAAAAAATTTCTACACAATTAAAATTGAAATGCTGATAGGTATCAATTTAATATGCAAATTGACTTAAATTGCATAAATATTTTGACAACATTACTTCTTTAACCCATGTATATGAAATGTTTCTATTGAGTTTTTGAAAGTTTCTTTCATTCATGTTTTTTTAATAGTAAGTATGCAGATTATTTACTTCTTTGGTTAAATTTATTACCAACTTAAGAGAAATAATTTTAGGTGCTATTGTAAATGAATTATTGTAACACAGAAACAAACAAATAATTCATTTATAATATCACCTAATATTAAATTAATTTCAGTTGTGCAATATAAATATTTTTAAATTTATATATATTAAATGTCTTTGTTATTCTAATTTAATCAACCAATCATATCCTTATAAACAATTCCTATTGTATATCTCTTTAGTTATTGCTTCAAACCCATGTACCCAATAACCAATTAGAATCTTTATATATGTGTGTATAAATAAATATTTAAATATATATTTCCCAAACCATGATTAATTGCCTAACCACTCTTCATCAATTGAACACTCCTCTTTCCTTATGATTCCTATTTTAGTTAATGTCATTTTTATCCATACAATTTTTCAAGACAACAGTGTTTGCAGCATTGTTAACTATTGCTTTCCACAACTTTACACCACCTATGCTGCATGGCTAAGTTTATAATATATTCACTTTACAGCATAACCAGCACTTTGCTAGGTCATTGCAATTGTATCCTACCTGGGAATTCTACCTTCCATATTTCCTCTCTAACCACTAATTTCAGATCTAATCTTATTTCCCTTCTACCTGAAGTCATTCAAGTGTTTTATTTAACTACTAAGAAATTTAAACGTCCCTGCTCTGATAAGCAAGACCTCTCTTTCATAGTTTTATCTCTCTGATTTAATCTCTTGCTGTGTTTTTGCCATATTCTTAGTGCTAGTCACTTTCAGGTGTTGTGATCACTTTTATTTCAAGTGTTTTGTAGCAGTAGTATAATTTTCCTTCTCTCCCATGTTCTTGTTACAGGGTTTTACTTATTCTTCACTCTTTACTATTACACTACTATTGACTTCTATGGTATTTCTTCTTCACCGTTTCATTTTTCAATATAAATATAACTCCCTCCTGCAACTCTCACTTAACTTCTTTATAGTCACTCCTAATTTCAAGGTAGGTAATCCTTTAGGTAGTTTCAGAGCTTACTATGTCTATCTAAATATTTATTTCTGTAGGAGTATGCTCTGTCTACTTCTCTGTATCTCTTTTAAATGCTAATACCTTATGCATGCTAATCCATAAAACAAGTTTGATGATATCTATTTTTCATTGTGACTCTAATAATTAAATGCCTGGTGAAGAACCTAGATTGTAGCAACTGCTTAATAAATGGTATCTATTAGTAATACTGTTATGACTCTAATGAGTTGCTATTCCACTCTGTAATGCAGATTTTTCAGTCTCGGGGACACTGCTTGAGGACTTGGAAACAGAAGATAAAGAATGATGGATCAAGAAATTAACTGAAATAAATAGAAGAGGTGTCTTTGCCTTCTTAAATTGCTTCATTACCAGTTGGGAGAATTCAGGGCAGTGAAGTCCTTGTCTCCATTGGGATCCAGAATTTGGTGATGTGAGTGCCTAGCTCAGCCTGATATGATTATCTCACTCTCATGTCAGTTCCTGTCCCCACGCTATTTGGAAACTTGTCACTTACGGCTCTCTAACACTATCAGAGAGAACAACGGATGTAAGACTGAAACAGCCCATAAATAGTCAAAGAGTAAGGACATAAACACTACAGCAAATAATTAAAAACAACCTTGCTTCTTTAGGAACCACCCCCTGTCTCGCATTGCACTGGACTCTACCTTGGCACTGTCAGCCTGCTGGCTGCTCTTTGTGCCAGCTCACTTTCGCTGGCACTGGCACCCCAGGCATCTGGCAGTCTTTGTCCTGATTATTGAGCTCCTCTTCAGAGCTGCCAGGCTTTGGTCAAAAGCTGTCGGGGGCACTTTGAAGTCCTTCCAAATATTTGAATTTATGTTTGGGAGGTTGGCTTGTTATGATGTGCACTTAATTCACTTTTTCTGCCCACTTAGTATATCCTACTTGATTTATAGTTTTGTTTCCAAATAGGGGTTATAAAGAATAGAAAACTTTTTTGGTTTGCCAGAGAAGGAGTCCTAATTCTATATTTGTTTCTGTCATCCACGTATATATATGTCCTCAAAGGGAATAAGGTGGATCTATATGAAATATATATCTTCAGCTAGAAATAGTTCTTAAACATTTAGGTAGAGTTGATTAAAAGCGAACCGTAAAAATATCCTGTTGAACATGGAGTTTCCCACTTGCAAGCTGGCTTACAAATCTTGTTTTAATGTTGTTTTCCACAGGATCTTAGTTGCTAGGAAAAAAACCAGTAACTCTTCTCAGTAAATAACAATAAAATAAAAATTTTCCCAGTTCTCCACTGCTGGCATATGTCCAAATACAAACCCTTTAGAATTGACAAGGAAAGAAAATTCTCTTATAGTGTTGCACTCAGAATTTAACTCAAATGGAAAACTGAACTACAAATTGCTGTAGCATCCTGACAATTTCTTTATTTTTTGATCTACTTTCTCTCTAATCTAGGATCTCAGTGCTGTGTTTTTCTCTAAAAGCAGGAACACTTAACAGAGAACTGTATGCTAATACTGCTAAATCCTCTCCTTGCCATGCACAACTAATTACATAAAGAACAGACCTCATGCTTAATAGAATTATCTGTTTTCCAATCCTGAGTCTGAGTTCCTTTTCTCCCAGAAGAGGTACAGCTCTATTTTATGCGTTTATTAATCTATTCATCAATGAAATGTATATAACTTCATAGAAATTTTTCATCAATTCTGAAAACACTTTAGATGCACTTTACTATGAATATCTTTTATATTGGTTAACTGTAAACCAAAGCGATTTTAAGTTTCTTCATGAATCATGGATTAAACCTGAAGTAAATTTCTATCTTTTTCTTTTTCACATTTATAATATCCATATTAGACCCACTTTTCACTGTACTGGTGATGATTTGTATGTAATTTAGGCACTTTTGAAAGATGTTATAGCTTGATATTACTTGAAATAAAACTACCAAATATGAGAACACTTTCAGCAAATAACTTTTATTGATAACCTTTTCTTCTCTTTGTCATTATTGGGACCTTCATATTTGTTTATAGTTGTGTGTTTCATAATTCATTTTTGTTTTATTTGTTTTGTTTCTTTGATTACATATAATGTGTTCATGGATCACTCCTGGCAAAACTCATGGGCTCATATGGGGTGCCAGAGACTGAAATCAGGTTGACTATATGCAAGGCAAATGTCTTAATCACTGTATTATCTGTCTGGGATTCATAATTCTTTTACATGAAATGTTTCTGGTATAAATAGAATTGCTAGTTCCTTGAGAATGACTTTTTGGGGGGGGTTTGGGTTTTGAACTGGTGTTCATCCAGAGTTGGCTGCATGCAAGGCAAATGCCCTACCACTGAGCTAGCACTCTGACCCCTGCAAAGCATATTTTTAAGGTGGCTAAGTTTTATTTCCTTTTAAAAAAGATTTTCTAACGACTTACAAGGAGCAACCTTGAACTACTCAACACACTGAGTTATCTTTGTTTAATATGCTAGCATTTCCCTGACAATTCCTCATTTGAAAATAATTCCTATTAATTCTTAACTAGAGAGAAGATGAAAAAACGAAATGAAGTATAAAATAATTTATAGGATGAATACCTCTAAGATTGGATGTGGAGGGGTAAGATTTTAACCAACTAACTTAATTGTATCCTTTTACAAGATTTAGCAAGTTGACAAATGGCATCATTACAGGATAGTGTGGCATTAGGCTACATTCACCCTTCAGGCTGGCATGGAAGCCTCTAAAAAACGGGCTGCATACAGAAAAAAAATGTACAGATGAGTATAATGAAAGGACTGCAACTGCTTAGGCAAATATCTCTTTAATAGTAATTGGCATATAGTTGGGGCTGAGCAGCAGATGCTGCTTTGCAGTTTAAGGAATCTGGTCTAAAATTCATTAAAAACATAAACCTTTGCAATAAATAGTTGAACTTTTAATACCTAGCCAACTCAAATAGAACCTGGAAACTCAAATTCTTTTTTAGGTCAACTCTTGCATTTCTAACTAGAGACTGAGTCTGTGAGAATATGTTATTCTTGGCCTTGGAGGCTTTCAAACAAAACAAAATCAGCATACAAAGCTGACTTTTGTATAAATGAGGCTAAGGCTTGGAAATGTGGTTGGATTGTCTCATCATTAACTCTGAATCAATAAAATCTGCAGTTGAGACAAAAATAACCATATTTCTGCACCACTTCGTGTTTTTTTTTTTGTTTGTCTGTTTCACCTCTAATTTAGGAAATAGACCAAAAGCTGGTATTCTTCTGCCCAGAAAGTTTTCTTTTGCTTGTTGGTGCAGTTTGTAAGGTTCATAAGAGTTAACCTCATAGAAAAGCTATTAGATTTAGAACTGAACACAAGATTCATAGGTAGTTTTCCTACCAATTTCATTGCCCAAAGAAGCTAGCTCTGCATGGGTACACCTAAGGAAGTTATTTATTCAGAGGCTAGAATCAAGAAGTAAAATACTGCAACCCTCTAGCCTTCAGGTGATTCAACCTAGATTATTTCCCTAAATTAAATATACTTTATTTCGCGAACAAGAATAAATTACCTAAAATATTAATAACTAATTATTGGCTAATGGCATTACAAATTTTATCGTCAAATTCTCCTGTTCACCTAAATTTTATCCAAATATTTTCACTTTGTGGTGAGTAATGTATCATTATTAATTTTCCAAATATTCCTTAAATTACTTTTATTTTATAAATGAATCACTAGAGATGAAAGATCTTGAGCGATTATCTCAAGATCAACCAGAAAATTAGGATTAAAAGTACCATTAGCATGGTCCTGTGTTAACCTTCAGAGACCATATATGGTGCCAAGATTAAACTACATTTGGCCATATAATAGGAAAGTGCTTTAATACTTATTCTGTCTTCTCTAGCCCCTATAAGCATTTTAAAGAGTTCTAACATTTAGAATATACATTCCCTCTGATTTTGGTTTTCACTTGCTTTTACTCTATTTCTTGCTCCTTATCTTTTCCCCCAAAATGTTATTTCTCTGTAAACTATCATGAATTAGTTCAATCTTTTGATAAATGTAACTACTGTCTTGCTGTTTGGGAAAAATAAGAAATTTAAAAATAAGTGGGAGGATCAATAATTTACTAGAGAAACAAAAAGAGTCAAGCTAAATACATTCATTATTTGTCCTTTACAAATGACAGTCTTCACTGTCAGAATAAAATAAGGCTAATTATAAGAATAGTTAGAATAATTATAATTAGAATTATAGAATAATTTGAATAATAGAAATAATTAATTGGAAATTGTAACCATATCTTATATTGTGGTACCTTGTTGCCTAAAATAATAAAGTAGAAAAACATTGGGTAGATTAAGAAGACAAGGAGAATGGCCCTAGATAGTGATGAGAATGAATGCTATAGTGTTTAGAATCAGGACTCCAGAAAGAATATCACCTTTCTTGAGAATATAAGTGATTTATTTGACTCCTGATTATAAAACTGAATGCCATTGATGCTAGTTTTGCTAATCATTTCTGTGGACATACAGAAGTAGAAGTTCTTTCTTGGTGACCTAGAGATTTTGTTCTTTTTTTATATAGATCTAACTGAAACTTAAAAGGTAAGCTGATAGAACAATAATATCTGTCAATGAATATGTGATAATGGGAATCTGTGTCTCCAATTTATTGAATGTCAGATTACTTGCCACAATCCACCAATACAGTGTAAAGTCTATGGAAGCAGAAACAATATCTTTCATGCTTTCATTATTTTCCTAGCATATTTATGCCCAACTGAGAAAGGAAAGAATAAATGAGTGAATGACCAAGGAAAATAAATTTACTGTGCCCTATGGAATCTAAAAGGATCTGGTTCATTCATTCATTGTAAATTTGTACCTTTCTACCTAGAGAAATCTTGTTCCTTTCTGATGGGATCACAGTTTTGTGACCAGGCATTGCTTTCATAGTTTTTATGTGTAAGTTTCTTCCTCCAAGAGACCCACAGGCCAATTTCACATAAAAAGCAATCTGTCAGCTTGCTGATGGCTTTTGATCAGTTCCAGCTATACCATCGGGCTTCTTATTTCCGTAAAATATGTCTTTCCTAAATCATTGTGACAAGCCCAGAGTGAGAGTGTTTGCTGCTAACAAAGGATCTGAGTCCAAAATGAAGAGGGATTTGCAGAGTAGAGAACATTTGCATCTCAGGATCAAGTTCAATGGACTGTAACTTTACAATTATTTAATCCACTGAGCAGGACAGAGGTCACCTCTAGAGAGAAAATTTTCCTCTTTGGACACAGAAGTTTCTAAATTGTATAAGAAAGACGATGACCATAGAGGAAAAACTTCCCTGAATACTGAGTAGTGTTTTGGAAATACTAGATTAACACATTTGATAGTTGGCTGGTCAAAACACTTACGTTACTTTTTTTGTACACTTTATCTTGCCTCTTGAAGAACAAAAGTTAAAATAAATTTTACAAAAATATTTATATCACAAGTTAAAATTAAATGTATCAGTCAATGTAAAAACATAGATAAAGATCATGAACATTTTTTGTTTTAATTTTAAAACATCTTAGAATTTATCTTTTTCTCTGCCCGGGAGATAGCATGGAGGTAAGGCATTTGCCTTTCATGCAAAAGGTCATCGGTTCGAATCCCGGTGCCCATATGGTTCCCCGTGCTTGCCAGGAGTAATTTCTGAGCATGGAGCCAGGAGTAACCCCTGAGCCTGCCGGGTGTGACCCAAAAGCCATAAAAAAAAAAAAGAATTTATCTTTTTCTCCAAAATATTTCACAACATTTCAATGAGAAGCTAGGCAAAGGCTTAAGTCTAATGGCTTTAGTATATCTCATCAATTTTCATAGTCACAAAATTCAAAACTAGCTTCAAATTCAATATTATAGAGTTCAATAACTTTGATAAAAAAGTATTATAAATTAACAAATGAGAAAAAATAATAATTTAAAATAAGAGTTTTAATATAGTGAAGATAATTTATCTTCTATTGATAAATGTTCATTATAAATTTGATTACTATTAATTTACTCATTCCAATTACATAAATTAAATGTTTACTTAACAACACATATAAAAATTACAGGAACTGTTATACTTTTCATAGATCCTATATGAATTTATCTCATAAGTTTAAAATGTATGACAATGAGGGCAAACAAAAATAATAAACCAAATTCTCATAAAACTACTGAGCAGATTTGGCATTTATCATGATTTTACTCTTATAGCTTTCCTATTCTCTTAAATTTTTTCAGAGAAAGAAATTTTTATAACCATGTAATTTACTATTTCATATTATAATATTGACATTTTCTCCTGCAACTTAAAATTTATTATCATATCTAATATAATTAGCAATACATCTTTGTTATTACTTCATGCTATTCAATAAAGTTTATGGTCCAGATCAATAACATACAGGGTAGGGCATTTGCCTTAGGTTAACATGCACATGGCAGACCTAAGTTTGATCCTTGACATCTCATATGTGCTCCTGAGCACTGCCAAGAGTAATTTCTGAGTGCAGAATCAGAAATTAGCCTTGAACCAGTGCGGATGTGGCTACCTGACCCTATATTTTTCTTTATGTATGTTTAACCTTCAATCTTACTAAATTAAAAATAATTGACAGTAAAGTAAAACAGAATGAAATAAAAATACTTTATTTGGTGGGGGGGGCACACACATTGACACTCAGGGGTTACTCCTGGCTATGTGCTCAGAAATCGATGTTGGCTTGGGGGGGATTATATGGGGGTTGAACCGTGGTCTGTCTTAGGCTAGCACTTGCAAGGCAGATGCCTTACCTCTAGTGCCATCACTCCAACCCCTAAAAATGCTTTCTGATAAAAACATATTTAAAGATATACCTTTAGGGCTGGAGCGACAGTACAGCAGGCAAGGTTCTTCATTTGCAAATGTCAACCCAAGTTAAACCTCTAGCAAGTTCCCAAGCCCCACAGGAATCTAATTACATAGCACTAGTAAGTCCTCAACACAGCTGGTGTGCTCCAATAAATAAATAAATAAATAAATAAATAAATACATACATACATACATACATACATACATACATACATACATAAAGTTCTAACTTAAAAATGCTTTATATTTAAAGACATCTAAAATATTGATAGCCTTTATCTATTATGAATTTGAGACTTTTTTTAAATGTAATTTTATAGCAATAAAAATAAATTTAGGTCACACTGGTGACACTCAGGGGTTACTCCTGGCTATGTGCTCAGAAATCGCTCCTGGCTTGGGAGACCATATTGGACACCGGGGGAATTGAACCGAGGTCTGTCATGCTAGCACGGGCAAAGTAGATGCCTTACTGCTTGCGCCACTGTTCCGGCCCTAGAAAATTTTAAAAATTCTATAAAATTTTTCTGTTTTTATAGTGTATTTATTTGGTTATGAGATGTCAAAAATATATGTTAGCTACTCATCCCTCCTCTTTGCCTTAGATAAAGGTACATTGTTTTCATAAACTCTTGAGATGAGTCCTTTGAGGACCCTAAAA
>PVKC010007757.1:0-29047 GCA_004027635.1 Crocidura indochinensis
AAAAAAACATATTAGTTTCAGTTTCTATTTTTTAAATGTTACCATTCTTTAGCAGATATAAATGAATTGTGATGAAGATATCAAATTAGCAAAATATGATGTTATTCTTGATAAATTTTGAGCGATAAACTCATTTTTTACTCTTCCACACCCACTCTCCTCGAGATTTTCAGATTTCAGGGACTTAGTGCTTCCCAGAATCCTTTTCAGAAATTCCTCCAGTCTTGTCACTAAAACTCCTTTGTCTTAGAGGAAGTTTCTTCTTAAGTGTAGCTTTACTTTTTCCTCAAATTTTCATTCAAACAAAAGAATCTTTGTTGAAATAGTGAGTTCTTCTTCCTAAGGTCTTTTGATTAATACTATGCAGAACACAAATATATTTATGGTTCTTTGGAAAATTTGATGAGAATTACTAGCTTATCTGGGGAAATTCCTATTATATTCCTTACCCAATACCTGGATCCAATTTTTCTTTCTATATATAATTTCCCTTCTCTCTCTTTTTACTCTTTCCCTCACCCCTTTCTCTCTCTTGCTCTCTTTTTCTCCTTTCTCTCTCTCTCTCTTTCTCTCTCTCTCTCACACACACAACAAGTTAATTCTCCTTTTTTGTTGTATTCAAAGGCTTTCTTGCTTGCTTCAATTTAAAAAAAATTAGGGAAATCTATGATTTGTAAGAACAAAATTTTTTGACTTTCTATCGCTTCTCGGTCTTTTGGCTAAGATCAAGTGTAATTTTTTTACTTTCTATCATATTAAAATAAAGGACTAGGGAATTTCAGAGACAAATGCCATTTTTCATTGATTAAGAAAACAAAGTTAATTAGGGATAGCAATTAAGCAGAAGTTTTTAATTAGTTAAAATAATTATCTCCTGGAGATTTTGGAAAAAATCTTCTTAAACTTCTAAAAGTTTACAGAAGGCAGATTTGGGGCTAACTTTCCTTCCCAATTTTGCTAAAATACATTGGGCACTATCACTATACTTAAGCAGAGAGAGCACCAGTAATGTAAATATATCACCTACAATGGTAGGCAATGCTTAAATCATTATAAATTGAAAAACGTAAGTTATAAGTAAATTAAAAAAAAACTTTTGAAATTTAGGAATAGTATAGCTTGTAAGAACTATTTGCATATTAACTGCTCAATGACCTAAGCTTATTTTATAAACATGTTGGAGAAATTCAAAAAATTAGAAGAAAACTAATAGGTAATTTAATTCCTAGACCAATTCACTTCCAGTTTTCTTCCACTTTTTCCAAATCTCTGGGTGAATGTAAAGAACTTGTATCTTGTTCTTTGAACTTGTCTAATATGAGCTTTTGCTGAACATTTTATGTAATTCCTTAAGATCTGATGTCATAACATCTGAATTTAGGATTGACCTATCCACACAGAAAATAAGCATGAAAGCATTTGTGAATTCAACTAACTGAAAGTATAAGCCTATATCAAACTAAAATATTGGGATGTATGTTCAAATTTGTTAGTGAACAAGTTGGAGTTTACCAAAATTTATGGAGCTTATACATGAAGTTTATGCATAGACTTTACCAAAATCTGATAAACTTGCAGAGAGGAAATTTTAGATCTCAGATGTCAATGGTGGTAAACAAACTGGCAAACTATACATAGTGCCAGGTTTTATCTTTCATCATGACTAAGTCAGTGTCCCCCAAGCTTTTTCTAAGTGTGGTCTCCTTTCATCTTTGTTGGCCTCCCATGTACACCCTGTCTTGCCAATTGATTCATTAGTCCCAATTGATTGCACATTTATATGATTTTCATCTTGATTCCTTTAGAAGATCCTAGAATTGCACTAATCGTCCATATGTACTCCTCTTTGAGAAACACTGGGTTAAGGAACAAAGTTGCAAATTCACTGTTCAGCTAGTTTATAAACATACCATTCAATATTTACTCATCTTTCTCCCCACATCACAAAGTGATGTCAGTAAAATTTGAGTTAAAAAGTCCTAAAGGAATTATGACCTAGATTTGACATCAACTAATTACAATAATGCTAAAGCAATACTATTGAATCAGATATAGTTTCAGATTCTTGTGAAGTATAAGTAAGAACAATTTAACTGAGCTTCTACAGGTTGGGTATATTATTTTATTTTATTATTTTATAACTTTTCTCTATTTATTTTAAAAAATAAGATAAATTGGTTCCAAATTTTTCTCTCAAAACAAAATTAGTAGATTTTTGATGACATATTTAATGATTACTTTATTAATATTTCTTTTTCATTTTAATTCCATTTGTAAATGCTATTTTTCTATAAAACTGCCTTGTTTACAATTTCACATTTATTAAAAGTTATAATAGTATTTTACCTTAATATTTCAACTACTCCTTTAAAAATAACTAATGAATTTGGAGCCTTATGTTAAAGCATGGAAACAATGCAATGTCATTTTTTTCTGAGGCATACTTATCAGAAGAGTTAATTCCATTTTTAAAAGAAATAGTAAAAACTAATTCAAAATTTAACTTAAAATGTAAGAAACCCCAAAATTTGATGGTAAATCTTTGTACATTTTTTTCTATCAATATTTATGTGTCTGTTAACATTATCAACTATCCTTCAGAACTAATTATTTTTTGTTTGTTTAGTTTTGTTTTTTGGGGGGGCCACACCTGTTGTCACTCAAGGGTTATTCCTTGCTATGCGCTTAGAAATCACTCCTAGCTCAGGGACCATCTGGGACACTGGGAATGGAAGCTAGGTCAGTCCTGTAACAGCCAAGTGCAAGGCAAACACCCTACAGCTGTGTGATCGCTCTGGCCCTCAGAAGTAATCCTTAACCCTGCTTTCATCTCTTAACCTTTTCTCACAGTCACAGATTCACCCTTTATTATTCCTTCCTCCCACAATTTACTCTGAAAGTAATTTTCTAATTGGTGTTCATACATTTGATTATAGGTAGATAATTTGATGGGTGCAGTATGGGAAAATGGGAGGCTGGGGCCCGGGAGATAGCATGGAAGTTTCATGCAAAAGGTCATCGGTTCGAATCCCGGTGCCCCATATGGTTCCCCGAGCCTGCCAGGAGCGATTTCTGAGCATGGAGCCAGGAGTAACCCCTGAGCACTGCCGGGTGTGACCCAAAAAAAAACAAAAAAAAACCCAAAAAAATGAAAAAAGAAAATGGGAAGAGAGGCTGTATATTAAAACTGTTGAAAGAAGCAAATTAGACTATTTCATGTGTTTAAAGATAAACAAAGATAAAAACAAAGAGGACTTCAAAGTTCTAACACAAAGAACTTGTGGTCACCAACTTCCTGATAAAAAGAGGATTATTGAAAACAAATTCTATTCAGTTGGTAGAGCATGCTCAGCAAATAGAACCCTAACAGTTTGCTTTTCTCCAAATTAACCTCAAAGTACAAAACTACCCTGCACACCGCCAACTTTTTTTACATACTTCAATTATATACTAATGATATATGCTTCATATAATAAGCATGTAGACTGAAGTCGCACACATCTACAAACTTAGCACCACCCCATTAATAGTACTTATAACCAACCAAACCCACATTCCTCTCTGAAGTTATAGCACTTCTTCAGGAGCCATACCCCTAAGGCTGAGGTGTGTTGACTGTCTCCTTTAAGTGTGCTGCATACCCACACCTTGGGCATTTACCACCTGATAAATCTCTCATATTATCTAAACTAAGTTTTCTTTCTAATTATTTCTCCAAAGAAGGCAAAGGGCTGAGATGCAGCAGGTTCCTAGCCCTTTCTCACTGTGAGGCTCCCTGCCTTTCCTTAAGCCTCTGAACTCTGGGAATCATTATAACATAAATACTCTAATTTCACTCATGTATATATTATTTTCCTTCTCTCAGTTATAATAAAACATTTCTTAATATAGCTGCTATTCATTAAATAAAACAATATTCCATTAGTAAAATAATATCAAAAGTAAAGACAAGTAATTAGAATATAAAATGAACTAAAGAATTTTAAGTTTTAAAATTAGAAATGATTAAAATTAGAAAATAAGAAAAGAAATAATTTTATCTTTCAGGTATCTTTAAAATTGACATATTTTAAAAGCAAATTCCTTTATTGAATATTATCTGAAAATTAAGAACAAAGTGTTGAAGAAAAATTAAAATTTTAAATTGTATTAAATTTACTTATTTATACATTAACTTTTTAACCTAATGTATCATGTTTTATATTGCAGATAGTCAATGTTTTTACCTCCAATTTCTACTGCAGTTCAAATAAGCTGTCCTGAATATTTACAAGCACAATATATATTCAGTTGATTGATAAATTTTAACTTACTGAATTAGAATTCTTATTCAAAAGGACAGCATATGTCCTTTCAAGTTAATGTTTTGTTTTGGGATAGATGCCAAGAAATGATATTGCTGGGCCATATGTGAGTTCTATTCCTAATTTTTGGAGAAATATCCAAATTGCTTTCCATAGAGGCTGAACTACATGACTTTCAAAAGTGGATGAGAATTCCAATATGACTAACCCAAATACAGTTTTTAATTTTTGACATATGCTATTCTTACAACAAAGATGTTTGTTATTTCAATTGGCAATAGAAAGGAAATATTTTATTTATATTGAGTCAGATAGCCTAAGAAACTTACTGTACATATTTTTTGTTTTGTTTTGTTTTTGGGCCACACCCGGCAGCGCTCCGGGGTTACTCTGGCTGTCTGCTCAGAAATAGCTCCTGGCAGGCACGGGGGACCATATGGGACACCGGGATTCGAATCAACCACCTTTGGTCCTGGAATGGCTGCTTGCAAGGCAAACGCCGCTGTGCTATCTCTCCGGGCCCTACTGTACATATTTGATGCCAATTTTAAATATCTTTTTTAGGCCAAAAAGATTCAAAAATGAACTACATTTATATTCTGGCGAATATTTTTGATTTAATCTATTTGCTAATTATATATTCATAGTTTCATCTTTGGAAGTAAGAACTTAGTCTTTGACAGCTAAACACCTACGATTCCATTTTTAACATGATGAAATTTTAGATTTATAAAATGCAAACTGAGACTAAGTCACTTATCAAGGTAAATGATAGCTGATACAGCACAGAAATAGAATTTAATACTAAATCTTGAATATATGAATATATACTTCACCATGACATCATATGACAAGGCTATAAAATATGATATCACAAACACATAGTATGAGAGTTAGGTTTTATAAAAGAAGGAAAAGAAAAAGCCAAATACAGGAGACCTGAGAATCATAATACATAGCTAGAACAAGTGATCTCTTTAAAAAGTCAAAAGTAAAATTACATCTTTCTAATACTAAAGAAATTTTAGCAATACTGAATTTAGTACAATTAAAATTTCCATATCCATGGCCCAAATTTAGTAATGAATTTATAATGGTTCTCTTTATGTTTCTGAATCTTTTCTTTTCAAAAACTATATATCCTGGCGGTTTCCCATATGGTCTCCCAAGCCAGGAGAGACTCCTGAGTGCATAGCCAGGAGTAACTCCTGAGAGTCACTGAGTGTGGCCCAAAAACCAAAAAAAAAAAAAAAAGGCTCCTGGCGGGTTCGGGTGAAACATATGGGATTTGAACCACCATCCTTCTGCATGCAAGGCAAATGACCTACCTCCATGTTATCTCTCTGATACCTATGTTTTTACTTTTTAAGGGTTTTATATTTCCTCCCATTCTGATGTGTGTAGTTTGAATATTAGTTTACGGTACTCACACCTTTAGTGATAATTACTGAAAATCTTTAGTCAAGGAGCTGGCACATATTTTGCCTATTGTTCTCAATGGGAGTCCAGTGAAGTTCACATACATGCTTGCTATTAGGTACAAACTTATCTCCAGTACTCATATATCTTTTCTAGTTATTATCAGGGTTAAATTCTATTGCAGTTGGGATACTTTCACACAACTTTTTTCTGCTGCATTTTCAGAATGTCAGGTATCTCAGATACCTACTCAGAGCATGTGGTAACATCAGGACTCAAAGTCATTCTCTCAGATAAAGAATATGTTTTATTCATTGAGTCATCTTAGTCACCTTCTCAATTGCTTTTCTAAAATATCTTTGTAAATGCTCTAGTCAATAATATTAATCCCAATGCTTAGTTATATAAACATATACCAGTTAATAATGATCATCCCTAAATAAGGAAACATGCATAGTTGACAAAAGCAAATGACAGAAAATACAATAATTTTTGTTTCTCTAAAATGATTGTGTCCCTATTTTAGACTTTCTTTCTTTCTTTTTTTTTTTTTTTGGCTTTTTGGGTCACACTTGGCAGCGTTCAGGGGTCACTCCTAGCTCTACACTCAAAAATCACTCCTGGCAGGCTTAGGAGACCACATGGGATGCCAGGATTTGTACCACCATCCTTCTGCATGCAAGGCAAATGCCACACCTCTATGCTATCTCTCCAGCCTCCTATTTTAGACTTATAAGCAATTAACTTATATTGTTATTCTCAAATATGATTATACATAAAATGTCTAGAAAGTATTTTATGCAATGAAAGTGTGCAGCCCACTTTCAATATTGGAGTTGTCAAGAAGATTGAAGTAAAGAGATAGAGATCTTAAACAACAATAAAGAAAAAACATTAGACAATATAAACATATACAGAACATTTAGCCAACTGTTGACTTTCCTGGAATATTCTATAGGCTAGCAATATGTCAGAACAAAAAAATAAGGCTCAGTAAATAAGCTGGAAGTTGTTGCAAATAGAAGGAAATTAAAAATCAGTATAAAAAAAACTAACAAATATGTGAAAATAAGCAATATAAGCGTGTGAACTCAAAGGATTAAGAATAGATGGGGGCTGGGCGGTGGCACTAGAGGTAGGGTGCCTGCCTTAACTGCGTTAACCTAGGACGGACCGCTGTTCAATCCCCCGGTTCCCCATATGGTCCCCCGTGCCTGCCAGGAGCGACTTCTAAGAGAATAGCCAGGAGTAACCCCTAAGCGTCACCGGGTGTGGCCCAAAAACAGAAAAAAAAAAAAAAAGAATAGAGTAGTAGGAAAATTCTAAAATAATTAAGAAAATTAAATTAAAATTTAAGAAACTCAAACATAAACTTTGGAGAAAAACAGGACTCAAGAAGATGTGTAACTGCTAAAGTGTAAATTTAAAAGGAAAGAAATCCTCAAAGTAATTACATCTAAAAGAATTTTAAAAGTGAGCAAGTGTTTACAAGTCCTCCCAGCCACCCAGGTCTCCCTGCTGACCTGCGCTGCATCTCTAGGTCTATGTGTGCATAAAGAGGATCTAGTTGGAGCTTCTTGCAGCATTTCTCCCCAGCCACACTCCACTTCACATAGCCTGCTCATGTGCCCCTTCTGTCTGGTGGTGCTGCATCTCAGAAGTTTGTGTGTGCATAGAGAGGGGCCCTCCTATGCCTCCCATCCATCTCCTCTTCTCAAAATGTGTGGACGCTAATGCTTCTGCATGTAGATACTTTAATTTATATCATATTTTCAGGGAGATTGGACCTTACACGTCTATCTCTTAGAAAATATATAGCACAGAACTCAGTTGAACAAACCAATGAATTAGTTTGCTATATTTTTATAGGACTTACATAATCTCACTTGTTTTAGAAAGCAACCTCTAAAGCAGATATACCTTTAGCCACCTTTTACACAATCATCTCAATAGATCAATTCCTCAAATACCCAAAATTCCAGCATTTCGACCCCAAAATGCAAATAACATTGGAGAAATTAAGGAAGACACCTAGAGTTGGAGATATGGAGAGAAAGCCTAGCAAATTTCCAAGTCCACCAAAATGACTGAATCTTATAGATGAGAACCTAAAATCAATACTTAAAGTTTCCACAACAGAAATTAAAAAGGCAATAACCTGCAAAATTAACATATCTATAAATCAACAATGTAACTAGCTCGAGGAACTCTTTTAGAAGATGAAAGAATTTATAAAAGATGAAACTGAAAGAACTAAAAACTTGTTAGCAAGCTATAGTAGCAGAATTTCCAGGGTTGAGAAATATAAAAACAAATTTGAAGACAAAATACAAGCCAGTATAATGAAGCCAAAAAAGAAAGAAGAGACAAAACAATGGAAGAAAATATAGGATTTTAATGAACAAAGACCATAGAAATAATTTTCAAATTATACGAATACCAGAAGAGGAAAATGGAAAAGGGAAGAACAGTAGTGAGTGAGACAATAGCATAGTATTTTCCCACTTTCTGGAAGGAGGCCTCTCTGCAGACCTAATATGCCAAAAAAAAAAAAAAAAAAGCCAAACCTAAAATACTCTAACAGAACAACACTAAGATATATAGTAATTCAATGCCAAAATTAAAACAAAGAGAGAGGGGCCAGAGTGATAGCACAGTGGTAGGGCATTTGCCTTGCAAGCAGCTGACCCAGAAGGTTCTGGCCTGCCATATAGTCCCCAAGCCAGGAGCGATTGCTGAGTGCATAGCCGGGAGTAACTCCTGAGCTTCACAAACAAAAACATAAACAAAGGATGGACTCTTTAAAGCAGGAAGAGAGAAGAAATATCTTTTTTTTTGGGGGGGGGTCACACCCAGCAGTGCTCAGGGGTTACTCCTGGCTCCATGCTCAGAAATTGCTCCTGGCAGGCACGGGGGACCATATGGGGCACCGGGATTCAAACCGATGACCTTTTGCATGAAAGGCAAAAGCCTTACCTCCATGCTATCTCCCGGGCCCCAGAAATATCTTATCAAGTATAAAGAAAAGAGCATAAGAATCAAGTCAGGTCTTCCATTTCAAATAATTCAGGCAAGAGTGAAATGACATATCAAACAACTGAATGAAAGGCACTTTCGACCTAGAGTTCAGTTCCCTGCAAAACTCTCTTTTACATGGGAGGGAGGGTTAAAAATATTCTCAGACAAAAAAGAACTTGCAAAATTCTTGGTGGCCAAACCCACTCTAAACGACCTAATCAAAGATGAATTATAGGGCCCGGAGAGAGAGCTCAATGGAGTTTGCCTTGCAAGCAGCTGATCCAGTACCAAAGGTGGTTGGTTCAAATCCCGGTGTCCCATATGGTCCCCCGTGCCTGCCAGGAGCTATTTCTGAGCAGACAGCCAGGAGTAACCCCTGAGCACCTCCAGGTGTGGCCCAAAAAACAAAAAATAAAAAAAGGTGAATTATAGAAACCAAATACTTAATTGCAACAGTAACAACTCTACGCAATATAATGTCATGATAACCCTTTCTTTCCATTGTCTTCTTAAAAGTCAATGGACTAAACTCTTGATCAAAAGGCACAGAATGATGGATTGGATCAGGAAACAAAATCCAGTCATCTGCTTTCTACAGGAAAAACACTTAAAATTTCAGAATAGACACAGTCTCAGAGTAAAAAGATGAAAAACAATTATACAAGCTACTGGAAAACAAAAAAGCGGGGACAGGCATAATCATATCAAACCAAATTGTATTCTATATCAAGAAAGTACTTAAAGTCAAAGATTAACACTATATATGGATCAGAAGAACAATAGACCAAGAAGTACTAACATGATCAAAATTTATGCACCAAATGTAGAGTCAGAAAAATGTGTAAGGCTTCTGCTTACAAACCTAGAGAAACATATGCATGGAAAAAATTATATTTGTGGAAGATTTCAACACACCATTATCACCACTAGACAGATCCATAAGGTAGAACATTAGCAATAAGAGCCCTAAATGAGAAACTAGAATACCTTGGACTAATGGATCTATACAGGATCATTTTCCTCAAAAATACTGAATACATATTATTCTTGATTGCACATGGAATGTTCCTAGGATAGACTACTTTTGAGAACACAAGTCAAATTTATATAAAGACACAAATATAAGAATTATACTATGCACCCTTAAAGAGCACAAAGCTACAAGGATCAAGATTGATTGCTAAAAGAATATATGAAGAAAATTTAACACCTGTACACTAGAAAAAAAAGCTTCTCAACACAGCTGGGTCATAGAGGAGACAAGGAAGAAATAAAGAGATTCCTTGGGGCAAATGATACAGTGACACTTAGGGGTTACTCCTGGCTATGCACTGAGAAATCGCTCCTGGCTTGGTGGACCATATGGGACACCAGGGATCAAACGTAGGTCCATCCTAGGTCAGCTCATGCAAGGCAAAAGTCCTACCACTTATGCTACTACCACTTGTGTCCTACCACTTGTGTGTTTTTTGGTTTTTGGGTCATACCTGGCAGTGCTCAGGGGTTACTCCTGGCTCTACACTCAGAAATCACTCCTGGAAGGCTTGGGGGACCATATGAGATGCCGGGACTTGAATCACTGACCTTCTGCATGCAAGGCAGATGCCTTACCTCCATGCTATCTCTCCGGACCCTATAATACTTCTTAATCTTTTGCTCACTGTGGTTTTTGGAGATACAGTTGGGTCGCCTAGTTTCAAATCACAGTGGTACAGTATATTAGACTCCTAACTCAGTGTTCATTATAATATTGTCTTGACAAATATTAATTAATTGTCTTGACAAATAAATTAATCTATTCATTTTCCATATGATTATGCCTGCTAATATGATCTAATATGTTTCTGTCCACAAATAGCACTGTAATAGGCAACTGCATACCATAAACTACAGTGTTCATTCATATATTATTGTAATTTATTTTCAATTATATTAAATGCCTATGTTGTCAGTTTGCTTTCAGGAAAGGAACCTGGATGCTCAAGATCAGTTGAAGATACCCCATGGAGTATACTCCTTTTAAAATGCTCATTACAATATTGCTTAGTATTCTAGACTTGAAAACTATGATTGTTTTAAGAATGCTCTATGCACAATCCAATCTAACCCAGGAAACCTTTCTTCAACAAACTTTACCTTCACCAATGATGATTTGCTTTTCCATCTGCCCTTCTAAATTTTTATTTTTTAAGCGCCCTGAAACATTCCACCTTGGTTAGTTTCTCAACTGCAACTTATGCATAGATCTTCATTGTCTGTCTATTTGTGTGTGTGAATGGGTGGCCAACTCTACGACTGTCTAATGTCCATCTTTATGGTACATAATGCCTGTCAATGTTATATACAGTCCTTTGCCCTGTTATATATAACACTTTCTTTTCCCCCTTGCCTACTTAACACTTTTTAAATTCTTTTCTATCTTTTTGCTCTATCACTCTAATATGTTATTTCTGCCAATTTAACTTTTTTACCCTCAGTTTTAATTCCTCAGGAACTGAAAACTTTCCCCTCCCCAACTCCCAGCTGGTTTCCAAAGCAAAAGAATAGCCTCCCAGCTTGCCTTGCTCTTGGCCAGGGAAGAAGATGCACCACTGCTCCTACTGATTTACTGTCTGTTGCCCCTTCAATCCTGCTCCCTTAGATGTGACTGTTGTTCTGACTGTTGCTTGCTACCAAATTTAGCTTTTGAGAGACCCTCAGCTAGCTGATATTTACTGATCCATGACTATGGCAAGCCATATCTTTCAGATCCCCAAGAAACAATGTCTCAGGCTGAAGATGTACTCCAGATTTTATCCCTCCCCCACCCCCAGACTATTTCAAAAGATTTAAAGGAGATATGTATACTTCCTTTATGGATATATATTCTTTAGGTATATTTCCTCAAGTAGATATAATTCTTATTTTGTATTTCCTTAATGTAGATGTGCTTTTCCCCACCCTTTTGCATTTGTTTAGTAGAAAATTGTAGTAAATAAAATTCTCTTGGATTCTGAATTTGTGTTATAACTTGGCTACAGGTGAACATTTGTCATAGTGGTTCGCTTAGGTTTTAGTGGATAGGACATCGGCTGTTTAATCCTAACCTTAGATTCCATCTTTGCAACAGGCACACCTTGGAAACTGCAGCAACTTGGTTTCAGGACAGGTTCCTTGTCGCACCATTCAGTCATGAAATGAAACCAGGAGGTGCTCTGTGACACCATTTTAGCATAGGAACTGTGCAAAAACCAAGATCTCTAATTACTGAAGCCTGACTGCAACAACCTTGATTGAGAACTTTTCCTGGGACCATGAAGAAAGAATTCTTGGCTGGACAATTAGTATGCCTGGAGCCTACAGGCAGTCTTATGAAAAATCACTTTATGGGTAGAGACGTCATGTTTTTTTATTAGGCCAATGATGTTTTGTTTCTAATTTCCCCAATGTTCGCTGTTCCTATGTACACAAAAAAAAAATTGAAAGGATAGAATAAAGACTTACAAAAAATGGATCTTCTTAAACTATAGTTTTCATAAAACTATTTAAGAAAAATAGACCAATAACTCAGTTAAATTTGAAATAATACCTAGGAGAAGTTTTATATGTAAGTGGAAATACAAATTTCTTTTCAATATATAAAAGTCTAAATTTCACCCATGATCAAAGAAAAGCACATATAAGTTATAAAACTATAAATCCATTTATAATATGGACAGAGATATTTTTAAGTTGATATATTTGATAGGGACACAGAAAAATATACTTGGAGATATCAGTAAAAATGTATTTGATAAATTTTTGTGATTATATCTACAAAAATGGGCATACATACATTTATATTTTTAATATATATAAAGTACATATTTTTATATTTTCAACACTAATAGTGTTTCTAGAAATTCATGCTTTAACTCTGCAGGTGCAAGATAAGCTCTGCCTAACTATATTTACCTAAGTGATATTTAGAACTGCAAAAGACTTGAAATGAGCTAATTTTCCAATAATTAGGCACTACTTATTTAAATTATGTTATAGCTATGTAACCATTAAAAAGGATGAACAGCATTTATATGCATTTATAAAGAATGATGTCTAGGGAAAATTAATATTACATTACATGAGGCTGGAATTCTAGTGCAACACACAGGTTATTTACCTTACAAATTGCCATCACTGGTTAAACCCCCCTACAGATGTGGGGATTTAAGCCCACCAGATACGAGTCCAGACCCAGAACCAGGATCCAGGTCTGGTATACATTCATAGATACAAATTATATGTTATATTACATGCTGACTTAAATATTATTATGACATGTAACAAGTCACTGAACAATGCACATAATGTCATGTTACTTATGGTAAATGGGAAAGTACTTTTTCTTATGCTCTTTCATTTGCTTGAATCTTATAGGTTTTGCATATTAAATCAAGTATTTTATTTAAATGTATCAAATAAAAAACACTGATAATAAAATAGGACATATTTTGTGCTATACTGTTATGCTAACAACAATATATTTGTGTTTTATTGTATAATCTGTATTTTAGAGATCAGGAAACATGCGGGCAACTAATGAAAATGCCCTTTCTTTCAAGATTACACCCCATTTTTTGATTATAAAAAAATCAGGAAATCAGGTCTGTCTAGCTTCAAAGCAAAGAAAACTCAGGCATGGCCCAGTTCAACAGAGTATCTCATTCAACAAAGTTATAGTAGATATTAACCATTCCTCTAGCACACTGAGTCACATAACACCACTTTTTCTTTTTAAGTGCTAAATTTGAGACAAAACAGCTAACTTTATTAGCATAGTTTCTGATTTTATGCACATGAAATCTTGTTGTCTTGAAAGATCAAATTAAGATTGCATAAAGGTTTGCAACAGTCCTGTTGTGTAAAAGGTTCAACATTCCAACAACAAACTAGATAAACATTTTGCCAATCACTAATTAAAAAGCTGGCTTTAAGTACCATAACCAGGAGTCAGTTTGCATTCACATTTCTATTAAAGGCTAATGAATACACAGCTAAACTAATTTAGTCAAATTGTTTCTTCCTTGTGCTCAAAGTTAAAACTAACAATTCAGCTTTAGCCCTGAGTCTTTTAAATTATTTTTTTCTCCCCTATTGAGTAAAAGTCTAATTAAAAGCTTTTAGTCTTTCACATTGTGCAGACTGCTAAGTAATACTGTTTAGTCCACAGGGATTCTATTATTACTTGGCTTTAAAGTATACATTTCTGCAGGGATTTTTTTTTAAACTCACTTTGCTTGGTAGGCTTTGTGTTTTAAATTTAATTTGATAACAGATTTTATAATTATTAAACAATCAACATTACCTATGGTTTGAATTTTTATTTGTGTTTCTGCTTGGTGCTGGTTCTTAACCCAGTCTTAACATTTCATATTTTAGCAAGTTTGCAATCTTACAGAAATGTAAAAACTATGTAAAGCATTTTCCAATTAGTGTGAGTTTAATTCTACATATGCACAAAAAAGACTAGGATATAATTTCTGGGCCTAGAACCAAAGTAAAATATTGGGGTTTTGAGTTTCACTTAGACAATCACAGAGAATTTATCAAATGTAAGATTTTTCTAACTAGGGTTCCCAGTGAAACTGCATGGTTGTTAGGCTATAAATAAAACCTTCAGTTCATTAGTGAAAGTATTATATCATTTATTACTATGTTTTAAATTAAAATGACAAACAAGTGCCCTTCTACTAGACTGGCAGAAGCCTTTAATTTTGAGGTCCCCAGTTTAGAAGTGTGAGCCATGGAGATAGTCTCTTTGTATTTCATCTGTGCCATTGTTACTGAAAACCTCTGTTTTAAATTCGTTATGACTCTGCTACTGAGCCTGGATCAGGTGGAAACACAATACTTCGTATTCAACCTTTCTAGCTTCATCAAATTATAACTCAAATCAATACATTTTTTTACCTTTAAACACTGCTAACTTTTTTGTTTGTTTGTTTGTTTGTTTTTGTTTTTTCGGGTCACACCCGGCAGTGCTCAGGGGTTACTACTGGCTCCATGCTCAGAAATCGCTCCTGGCAGGCACGGGGGTCCATATGGGGCACCGGGATTCGAACTGATGACCTTTTGCATGAAAGGCAAACATCTTACCTCCATGCTATCTCCCGGGCCCACTTTTTTTTATTGTTATTGAGAACAATGTGAATTACAAGTCTTTCACAGTTATATTTAAGGTATATAAATATTCCTAATTTACTGAATTAGGGCCATTCCCACCACCAGTGCTGACCTCCCTCCGTCACTGTTCCCAGACTCATCTCATACCTCTCCACCCTTAGCCCTCTGGTCCCTTTAATGTATTGCTTGTTGTGTTTTGGATCTCTTGATCTATTGTCATTAACTTGGGGTTGAGTATTTAGGTTTGATTTTTTTTTTCCAAATCAATACAGTTTAAGAGTGAATGTTTAAGAGTGAATGTGGGGGGCCGGGCGGTAGCGCTGAAGGTAAGGTGCCTGCCTTGCCTGTGCTAACCTAGGATGGACCGTGGTTCGATCCCCCGGTTCCCCATATGGTCCCCCGTGCCTGCCAGGAGCGACTTCTGAGCGAATAGCCAGGAGTAACCCCTGAGCGTCACCGAGTGTGGCCCAAAAACCAAAAAAAAAAAAAAAAAAAGAGTGAATGTGGGAAGGGACTTTTTTTGCGGGCAGCTGACCTAGTTTTCATCTCCAATACCCAATATAGTCCCCTGAGCACCACCAGAACTGATCCCAGAGCACCGGGAGAGGCTCTCCAGCATAACTGTGTGTAACCCTCACTGTCCCCCAAAATAAAGGAGTGAAAATAAGCCATGCTTACTTAAATGGTTTTAGTAACATTGTCAAGACCTACTGCTGCATAGTCATCCTCATGCTGTAGTTTGCTCCTCAAGACCTTTCTAGGCTCTGTGAGGTATAGACCGGCTGGATCAATCTCTCCAACAGAATCTAAATCTTGGGGATATCTTCCTGACAACTGGCACAGAAAACCCTGACATAAAGAAAACAGTTACTGGATCGATGCATATTAGTCTGAGCTACCTATTTATCTCCTCCTTTAATCTTCTTAAAGAAGTTGTTAAGGATAATTTTTCATTTTGGTTTTTAGCTTTCTGAGGACTATTAAACTGTAGGTAGCCAAAACCTTTGAGCACTGCAGAGTTGCACACACACACACACACACACACACACACACACACACACACACACACACACACACACACACACACTCGTGCTTTTTGCATAAAGCAAATGCATGAACTTTAAAAGAAATATGAAATAAAATAGTTTGGAAACTAGCTTTTGACCTATTGTTTCCAATAATTTTAAAAATATTTGGTTTAAAATTTTTTATGAGTTATTATTAGTAAATACTTGACTTACTAATAATAGTAAACTAGTTGTACCTAGTTTGTATACCTTTATACTTAGAATATTGGTGAAAATAAAGATCACAAGTAGAAAATGTTAAGAAACTAATGTAAGTTTTGAAGCTAAACTGCCTATCTGAGTCCTTGCTTGGCCATGAAAGTTTGAATAAGTTACTAAAATGTTCTATCCTGGTTGTTCCATTTATAAAATTGGAAAACTAATATTCATGTGTCATAGTTATTTGACATTCACTCAGTGCTAATTGTATATATGCGTCTATATGTACATTTATACATAACTTCTAAATTAACTTTTTACTGAGGTATCAATTTATAATAGTATTGAAGTTGGTTTTCATTTGCAAACCTGCTATACCAACCCCTCATATAGCCCTACTCAATAAAAGTAAGTAGCTGCAATTATTATACAAAATAAATTAACTGTAATTTGAGCTCTAATTCTCTCATTTTAAGCAGCATATTATGATGTAAAATAAAAATAAAGTGTTACTTTAACAAATATTAGACCACACTTTTACTGTCTCTAATTTGTCCATCAGAAAATATGTTGCTCTTTTTCATGTATTTCCTAGTTTTCTAGTTAGTATTGCCCAATAAACATTAAGTAGACTCAGTGTAAAATTGAAAAGATTTCCTAATAAATAAACAAAAAAATTTATGTGGCCTCTCCAGGCCTCCATATAAATCAATTAAATGTTTTTATTTGAATTTTGCTATTTTCCAGATACTCGATAATGCTTTCAAGATATACTCAGTAATTAATGATATCTCTAATTAATTGTCTGTCAATTAAATGTGCATTAAGACATCATAAATTTGTTATAGAATATAAAATAATATATTGTATAATTTTATATATAGTAGTGTAATATATAATAGTGTATTATTGATGCTCAAGG
Organism: Crocidura indochinensis; assembly: GCA_004027635.1. NCBI lineage: Eukaryota > Metazoa > Chordata > Mammalia > Eulipotyphla > Soricidae > Crocidura > Crocidura indochinensis. The sequence goes on from PVKC010007757.1 coordinate 17,031, forward strand.
ATTTAGAAAAATTTGTAATTTAAATATAAAATGCAATAACATCTCCATCAAAATTTCAATAACATTTTCACAAAAAATGCAGAAGACAATAATAAGCTTTATGGAAAACTATAAATTAACCATATAGCCAAAGAAATTGTGTAATAAAGGTGGAAGCATTGTATTTGCTGATTTAAAGTTATATAACAAACTTATAGTCATTTAAAAGTGCTAAATCGCGGGGCCCGGGAGATAGCATGGAGGTAAGGCGTTTGCCTTTCATGCAAAAGGTCATCGGTTCGAATCCCGGTGCCCCATATGGTCCCCCGCGCCTGCCAGGAGCAATTTCTGAGCATGGAGCCAGGAGTAACCCTTGAGCACTGCCGGGTGTGACCCAAAAACAAAAACAAAAACAAACAAAAAAAAGTGCTAAATTGCAATAAAAATCAACACATAGCTTAATGGAACAGGGTAGTAGCCTAGGAGTAAACCCATGCATATATGGTTAATATATTGTGACAAAAGTCAAGAATATACAACAGGGAAAGGATACAGTCCTCAATGAATAATATTAAGAAAACTGGAAAATGAACTAAACAAAAGCAAAAATAATTTGTTGACTGATAAATTGTTAATAAAACAAGAAGACATGGGGCCCGGGAGATAGCATGGAGGTAAGGCATTTGCCTTTCATGCAAAAGGTCATCGGTTCGAATCCCGGTGCCCCATATGGTCCCCCGTGCCTGCCAGGAGCAATTTTGAGCATGGAGCCAGGAGTAACCCCTGAGCGCTGCCGGGTGTGACCCAAAAACAAAACAAAACAAAAAAAACAGCAAAAAAAAAAAAAAAAGAAGACATAATAACAAAAGAGAACAATTTTGCAAATCATATATCTTATGAGGGATTAATGTCCAATCTATAAATAACTCATTTAATACTAAAAATCTGATTAAAATAGAGTATCTTTCTACATATTTTATCACATTACACTAAAGATGAACAATATATAGACAAAAATTTTAAACATCTAATGTTAATAATGCTAATATATAGTAGTAATAATCAGAGAAATAAAAATCAAAGTCACAACACAATATCATTTCATATTATATTCTATTATCACAAATAGCACAAGGGTTGGTAAGGAAATAGAGAAAGGCATACTTTGTGGACTGTTATTCATGGGCGTGTAACTTTGTGATATCAGTGACAGTTGCAAAGGTTCTTAATAAATTAAAAGTATAATTTGTTTTATAATCCAGAAGCCTCAATTTGGGTATACAGCTAAAAAAATGAAGCCAAGATTCTAAATAATTGTATATATTTCCTTGTCTATTACTACAATGTGCACCTCTATATGTAGAAGCAAATTAAATATTCATAACAAATTAACAAAGAATGTGGTATATATTCACAGTCAGGTATTAATCATCAATAAAGAGATCTTGCCATTGGTAATAACATAAATGAGTCTAGATGACATCTTAATAAGTGATGTAAACCAGACTAAAACAAATAATTTATGGCTTCCCTTATATGTGGAATCTACTTTTTGAAGGTTTTTTTTGGGCCACACCCAGTGACACTCAGGGGTTACTCCTGACTATGTGCTCAGAAATTCTGGCTTGGGGGACAATAGGGGACGCTGAGGGATCTAACTGAGGTCTCTCCTAGGCTAGCGCTTGCAAGGCAGAGGCCTTACATCTAGCACCACCACTCTGACCTCTGGTATCTACTTTTTAAAAAAATATATTATAACACCATTATTTACCACGTTGTTCATAATATAGTTGTTTTAGGTATTAAATGTTCCAACACCAATCCCACTATGAAGGTGAATTTCCTTTCATCAAAATCCTCAGTTTCCCACCCACTGCCCATCCTTTCCCCTTAGCAAGGACACAAAACAATTTCATATATTTGTTACAACACAAAGTGAAATGAAAGTATCAAAACTTAGCTTAGTAAAAATTTATTTGTGGTAATTGTTATATTTCACATTTACTGAAGTTATTGTCTGAGAATTTACTGGACTCTGGTGCTAGTTGAGCCTTCTGTGCTATTATTCTTGATCATTGAACTTTGCCTTCTATGCAACTTTAGATTTGCTGTTCTCTTACTGGACAGAGAGTACTATCAAATTTGAAGAAATTCACTGTAAGTACTATGAAATATAGGTCTAGGAGTATGAAGTCGGAAAATTTTGGTATCCTGAAAGCTTAAAGAGTGAAGCTGGGCCATTTTTATGTCAGTATGTCAGATATGGCTGTGGGCTGCTGTGTCTTTTGAAAGTAAGGGGACTCTACCTTCACACAGTTCTAAGAAGACACTAGAGTTGTCATTCCTGACCAATCTACATAGGTATATTATTATATGTGGAAAATTTAAGAATATGGTGGAATCATGTTTTTTTCTAAGTTAGTTGTGGACCTGGGCCATTTCCTAGAACCACTTCTATAAAAAGAAGATAATGTCAGGCATCATTTAAGTTTCCCTAGACCCAGTCAGAAGTAAGCTGTGAGCATGTACAGATATACTCCCCAAACAAATAGAAATATAGCAGGTGAACTTATAGAAATAGGTTGTGTAATGATATTTGGCACATTCAAATATAAACAGAGCTATATTGTGGAGGTCAAAATGTCTATTTTCTTATTTAGTCTTGATTTTTATTAAACTTAATCTTTATTTTTTTCTCAAAACTCCAAATTATATGAAAGAAACAGAATTTCTTTACTAATAGTGAGTGCAGCTAAAACTTACATGCATATTCAACCACAATTCACATTACTGTGTCAGTTTGTGAGGATCTTCTTACCCATAGAGGTGTAGATGAAAACATTTTACTATTTTGAGAACCTTTCTTTGGAGTCAGCAATACCTTAGACAACTTGCACAACCTTGCTTTCAATATCAATCCTTAATCATTCATGCTTTTAAAGTTTATAATAGTAGCAATTTAGGTAAAATGACTGTATTGTTTTCCCTATCATTGCCAATGTTACCTTAACCAAATGTTCTCAAAAAAGGAGATGCAGAGAATTCGCAATTTATGCTTATAGGAATTTTTATACAACCGGAGTTTCAGTTTTAATGAAATTCAACATTCTTTTTTTTTTTTTTTTTTTTTGGTTTTTGGGTCACATCCGGCAGTGCTCAGGGGTTACTCCTGGCTCCATGCTCAGAGATTGCTCCTGGCAGGCACGGGGGACCATATGGGGCACCGGGATTCGAACCGATGACCTTTTGCATGAAAGGCAAACGCCTTACCTCCATGCTATCTCCTGGGCCCCGAAATTCAACATTCTGATAAAACCTTTAGGGACACATTAATGGTCAAAATCAATTCCCCTTATTACTCCTACCAAATTGTCTACTTAATATAAAACAATCTCAATAACAGTTAAATTAAAAGTATATTTAAGGGGGTGGAGCAGTAGGGTGTTTGTCTTGCCCAGCCAACCCAGGTTCAATTCCTGGCATCCCAAATGGTCCCCTGAGCCTGCCAGGAGTGATTTCTGAGCACAGAGCCAGGAGTAACCCCTGAATGACATGGGTGTAGCCCCCAAACTAAAATAAAAAATAAGTTAGTCAGTTTAACAGAAAATAATAATAATAAACAAGAAAGGCTATGATTATCTCACTACATATGAAGATAGTACTTTTAAAATAAACATACATTTTTAAAGTTCATAGATTACTAATAAAAATACTTTATTTATTTAATTTATATATTATAGAAATGACTTATAACATCTCTATCTGTATAACATCTACAAAAATTATTATTATTATTGGTTTTTGGGTCACACCAGCAGTGCTCAGGGTTACTGAGCCTGGGATGTAACCATGGGATGCCTGGATTTGAACCACCGTCCTTCTGCATGCAAGGCAAATGCCTTATCTCCATACTATCTCTCCAGTCCCACAAAATTTATTTTCATTGTTTAAAACTTAAATTATTTTTATCTAGGAATAAAACAAGTAGAGGATGTGGATCGGAACAATATCACAGCTGATAGAGCACTTGCTTCTCTTGTAGTCAAATTAAGTTTGATTCTTGGCAACCCATATGGTGCCCTGAGCCCACAAGGAGTAAACTGAGTGCAGAGCCAGGAGTAAGCACTCAGCACTGCTGGGTGTGGCCCCCAGTCAAACAAACAATATAAAAAGTGGATGTTTGTTCATATGATATTAACATTTATTCACATCACAATGAAGGATTTAGCCAGCACTTATAATAAGAAAAATATAAAAAGTAATCATGGAAACAAGAGATAAATATGGAAGAAAAGATAATAACATACATTAAAAATCTTAAACAAAATTTCATTGCACTAGTAAATTACCATAAAAAGAGATAAGAATCAGTGTTATTTTTATATGATAGTGATATAAAATTAGAATTTGAAATTAAAAATTATAATTATTGCCTAATAGAATAATAATATAGACAAACTTCATAAAACAAAGAGACTTCTATACTTTTACATAAAATAGTATTGAGAATAACTAATCTAAATTGATATGAATACATGTTGTATTTATGGATTAGATTTTTAATAATATATTTGGCTGGATAAACAGTACAGTGAGAAGAGTGTTTACCTTGCATATGTTAACCTAGATACAAACCCCAAAACTCTATTTGATTCTCTGAAACTTCCAGAAGTAATTTCTAAGCACAGGTTCTAAAATATGCTATGAAAAACATGTGTATAGTCCAAAGACCAAAGGAAAATAAAAACTAAATTATCTAGATTGATTTATATATTCAACATAATCCTGAATAAAACTATGATTGCAATGGCAGTGAATGAGAGAAGTAGAATGCCTATCTCTAATACAGGCAAGTTGGCAGGAGAAAGATGTTGGGCTTTGGTATTGGGAAGGTTGTACTGGTGAAGGGGATGTTCTTTTTATAACTGAAACCCAACTACAAACATGTTTGTAATCATGGTGCTTAAATAAAGATATTTTAAAAATAAAAAATAAGAAAAATAAACCATCAAAAATATATTGTAGTAAGTGATAAGTAAAGAAGTTTTCTTTAGAAGTCAAACATAATAATAATGTCCTGTTGAGATATAACTCTGATAACCCAAGAAGGGTTATATATAAAATTGTTCTTGTCTACATACAAAAGGATATTAGTGTGGGTATTATTTTAAAATTGACGACTTGAGGGGCCCAGTAGATAGCATGGAGGTAAGGTGTTTCATGCAAAAGGTCATTGGTTCGAATCCCGGTGCCCCATATGGTCCCCCTTGCCTGCCAGGAGCAATTTCTGAGCATGGAGCCAGGAGTAACCCCTGAGCACTGCTGGGTGTGACCCAAAAACCAAAAAAAAAAAAAAAAAATTGCGACTTGTGAATTAAATGCCAATTAAATATTTTAATATTTTTTTAGAAAAATGTGACAAATTACAAACTCAATTTATAGCTCCTCTTCCTACTATTAAATGAATCTACAAATTCCAAACTTATAGCTATGACTTGATCCTACTACTGTGGTATTGGCATAAGAATAAATATACAGGAACCAGACAGAAAGTATGAGTGTTAAGGCACATGTTTTATACAGAGCTGTCCCTGGTTTACACCTGACACTACATATTGTATCATATATAGTCCCCCTATACTGTCAATAATCTGTCAATACTGTAAATAATCTCTGAACACAGATAGAACCAAGAGTAAGCACTGAGATGTGGTCCAAGACAATCATCTAGTAATATATAAATGGGAACTAAAATCTAGAACAACATTTATTAATATATATCAAAAGGCCAAGATAATTTTATGAGACAATGAATACTTTGTAATAAGCAATACTAAAAAGCTAATATATGACATATATTAACTTCAGTCTTTAAAATTTACCACACATGGGGCCCAGGAGATAGCATGGAGGTAGGGCGTTTGCCTTTCATGCAAAAGGTCATCAGTTCGAATCCCGGTGACCCATATGATCCCCCGTGCCTGCCAGGAGCAATTTCTGAGCATGGATCCAGGAGTAACCCCTGAGCACTGCCCCGGGTGTGACCCAAAAACCACACAAAAAAAATTTACCACACATATAAATTGAAATAAAACTCATTTAAAACTTATAAATATAAAAAATAATCCCTTAAATGTTCTAGAAGAAATTGAAGAGGAAAATCTTGGAATAAGCAAACAATTCTTAAGTCAAAAATAGTAAAATTGGAATTTATCAAAAATTTAAAATTCTGCTTTCTAAAAGATAATATTATCTATCTATCTATCTATCTATCTATCTATCTATCTACTCACCCATCTATCTATCTATCTATTCATCCATCTAGCTATATAGCATTATGTCACCAGATTTTTCGAATAAATCTCTTAAACCCTTTGGAATTTCTTGACTGATAGAAACATCTTTGATCTTTTTAATTTATAAGTAGTAGCATTCTTCTCCTAAATGGGAAATAGTCAGTAGAAGGATCAAGCCATAGTTATAAGTTTGGAACTTGTAGATTCATTTAATAGTCTCTAGAGTGGGAAGAGGAGCTATAAATTGAGTTTGAAATTGGTCACATTTTTTGTAAAAAAAAAAAAAAAAACTTAAAATTTAAAAAATGTGGAGAGTTTTTAAGCTGATTAATATAGTACCAATTCAGTACACTAATAGGGCTTCTAGAACAAATTTTTAATCCACGCAAAAACTACTTATATCTCAGAGGTAGGAAATGATTGGTTTGAACGCCAGAGCATGCATGCAAGCATGCACTGTTTTGGCAAACAGATGATCTTGTTTTTTTTTTTGTTTGTTTGCTTTGTTTTGTTTTTTGTTTTGGTTTTTGGGTCACACCCGGCAGTGCTCAGGGATTACTCCTGGCTCCATGCTCAGAAATTGCTCCTGGCAGGCACGGGGGACCATATGGGGCACCGGGATTCAAACCGATGACCTTTTGATGAAAGGTAAACGCCTTACCTCCATGCTATCTCCCGGGCCCCAGATGATCTTGTTAAACCAGCACTGGTTGTTTGGTGGTTGTTATCTTAGAATCTTTCCTGTTTCCTACACTACGTTCTACTAGATCCTATGGATGAGTCTGATGAAAGTTCCACTAATGACTAACACAATATCAGAGAAAATGCTGGTATGTTCTGTGTAATGGAAAACTAAAGTTTCCCATAAGGACGCAACAGCAACTCCACCTACCTGCCCACAGGGGACTATGTGCCACTACTGAACAGGGAAAACAGCATATTTCAATGAAACAACAACAACAACAAAAAGAAATGAGAAAAGAGAACCAGGACAGAGCCAGAAAACAAGAAAATGGCAATATATTCTTATCAGTTATCAAATTTACATGTAATTTTACTAGTCCACTAATAAAAATAGCCAGTAAAGATAAATTCCATTAGTTTAGATAGTTAAATATGTCACTTAAGACAAGTTTTCTTAATGCTTTCTTTCTGGATGATCTATGACACTGATGTAAGTGAAGTGCTAAAATCTCAAGCTTTTAATGTGTTACCACAAATTGTTCCCTATAGTTTTGTTAATATTTGTTTAATATATTTTAATAATGTAATTTTGGTTCAGTTAATAAACTTAGCTCTTAATAGATTGATATATCTATAATTATATAATATGTAACTAAGTATTGCTCATTTAATCTTTATTGCAGACTTTAAAATCATCTTGCCAGTAATGATAGTTGTACCCATTTCTCCTTCAAGGTCATTTCTTTATTTCAAGATTTTGCATATTTTAATGGTTGAATTTCTTGTATTTAGCATACATTATTCTTCAAGAATTGGTGTTCCTCTTTCTTTACTGATTGACCTTAATTCCTTACCATTTGTTTTTAAAAGATACTCAATCTTTATAAATTTATTGAAACTTCTTTTGTGTGCTAACATAGTCTGTTTTTAAGAAACTTCTTTGAGCACTTGAACAGAATGTGTTTTCTGGCATAATAAATTAGAATGCTCCATAAATATCTACTAAGTCCTTTTCTAGTTTGTCATTTAAGTCCTGTGTTACCTTGGTGATTTTCTGTCTGGATGTATTTTTCTGGAAATAGAGTATTAAAGTCTCCCTAAGGTTAATCTTCTTTATTTTATGTTTATATTTGAGCATTGTTATGATGGCACCTATATATCATAATTTTATTTATTCCCCATGTATTTATCTCTGTTACTACTTCATTTCAATCTTATCTTTTGCTATATTTTTCAGTCTATTTTATCTTATATTCATATCAGAGATGTGGTTTTCTGTTTTCTATTAAATTATATTGCCAGTTTCAAATTGTTACATAGTTTTAGCAAGTCAATTTGTATTAACTGAACATAGCTAGATTTTAAGTTTTAATGCATTTGATATCATAGTGACCTTTTCTTAATTCATAAGTTAAAATTATTTGCACACCACTTCTCCCCCAAAACGTGAAGAACACAGATAGTAAATCCAGTGAATCATTTGCTTGAACATAGCTGACAGCACATTTAATCCCCACATATTGTCCTCAGGGTCCACCAGGAATGATCACTGGGCAGAAAGTCGAGAATAACTCTAAGCATAGCCAGGTGTGGCCCAGCTCACTCCTCCCCAAAAAAGAACATTTTAAAAGGGTGATTATTAATTTATCAGTGCTTGTAATATCTTTAGTATTCATCTTTAATATTATGGTTGCCCTTTAAGCTAGAAGACTTTTTTCATGATATTAGAACCTAGGGCCTCATACAAGTCTCAATTTGTGCCACTTTTGCACCTTTTTATTCTTGTCTTTTCTTTCCTTTTATTTTCTCTTTTCTCTTTTCTTCTCTTTCCTTTACTTTTCTCCTTTTTTCATTATTCCTTAGAGAAAAGGTTTAGTGTTGGTAAATTCATTCCGTTTTTATTTACAGAAGTCTTGATTTATGTTATAAAGGTGAATTATCAGAATATAATATTGTGGGGCCGGAGAGATAGCATGGAGGTAAGGCATTTGCCTTGCATACGAAAGGACGGTGGTTCGAATCCCAGCATCCTCTATGGTCCCATGAGCCTGCCAGGAGCGATTTCAGAGCATAGAGACAGGAGTAACCCCTGAGCGCTGCCGGGTGTGACCCAAAAACCAAAAAAAAATTTAAAAAAATTTAAAAAAAGAATATAATATTGTTATTGACTGGAAGTTTTAATCTTTGAATAATTTAAGTATGTCATTCCATTATCTTCTAATCTATAGCATTTCTTCTAAGAATCCTGATAAAAGGGTTAGAATGATAGCACAGTTGGTAGGGCATTTGCCTTGCACGTGCTGATCCAGGTTTGATCCCCCACATCCCATATGGTTCCCTGAGTCTGTCAGGAGTGGTTTCTGAGCCAGCAGTAACTCCTGCGTGCCACCAGGAGTGGCCCCAAATTAAAACAAAAGAACAAATTCTGATAAAAGTCTAAAGGAGGGTATCTATAATTTTAATTTTAATTTCCTTGCTAAGTGTCTGATTATTTTGTTTTGATCTCATAATTTTAGTATGAATCTGCTGAAAATCTTTGTATGTAAACAGGTTTATTTATAATATATAAAATAGAAAGAAAGAAAATGTACATTAAAACTAAGTTAGACCCATGTAAAACAAATTTTAATACAATTTAACAGCAAAAATTTAGAGAACAACTTTTAAATATTCGTAAAATAATACACCTAATAGAATGTGACAAAAAGGCTAAAAATAAAGTGTTGGCAAGGATGTGAAAGGATTTTGATACACAGTTGATAACACTATAAATTATGGTGCTTATGTGATAATACAGAAAGTAAAGTATGTGCCTTGCATGTTGAAGACCCACATTCAATCTTTGGTATTTCTCAGTCTCACATGGTCCCCAGAGCACCACCAGGAGTAGTGCCAATAGAAGCCCTGGACATCTCTGCGTGTGGCCCAAAGCTGACAAAAAACACCATCACTAACAAAATTCCTCAAATTGGTGTAGCTACTATAAAATCATACAATAGTTTCTCAAAAAATTCTCAAGAAATGACTCAAATAGAAATACAAACAATCTAAATAGTCTATATCAGGATACACAAAATATAACATTGAATTGGGCATCCTATGATCATTATTACTTTATTTCAATGGCCAACATATGAAAGCAATCTAGTTTTCCATCACAAATGAATGTAGAAAATGATATATTGGGATAAACAGTGGAATATTATTCAGTCTAGACAATAGAAAATTAGCCATATGTAACAATATGGAAGAAACATGAGGGTATTCTAAGTGAAAGAATTTATATAAAAAATCATGAATATATGCCTGATAGACCCAGAGAAAGGCCTCTGCCTACCCACTAGCTCCCCAAACACAATACAGGCTAGGCTAACTGGCCTTGTCATGAAGGATGGTGCCAAAGAAGCATAGCTACTCCATTTCACTCCATGACCACACACTTCTTGTCAATGAACCTTAGCACAGCATAGAATATACCACACTGCAATAATGAAAACGGGGGAGGGGGGGATGCAGACATCTCTTGACATCTCTTAGTCTTAGAGAATGAAGATTATCAGTAGCTCTGATGACCCAAAATATATCAACCACTTACTTAGCCTCTCAGATAAGAACTTTAGAGAAGAAATATGGAGGATGCTCAAAGAATTCAATGAGATATTGGAACAAACGGAATGAACCACAATCAAGACTCAAGAAGTTATATGAAGATAGAAATGAGAAAACAAGGTTGAAAACTCATTGTAAGGCAGCACCAGCATAATAACAGCTGCTGAGGACAGAATCAGTGAGCTGGAAGATGAGCTGCACAACTGCAGACAACAGAAGATATTGAAAAAGAACCTTAAAATAACTGACCAGATGATGGAATAAGTCCTCAAAGAATGTGAACTGTTAAAAATAGAAGTCCTGGATAAACTCAACAGAAACAGCATAGGAATAATTGAATTCCAGAGATCCAATGGGAAGAAAATACCCATGAAGAGCCAGAGAGATAACAAAGTATTAGCGTATTTGTCTTGCACACAGCCAATCCAGGACGGATGGTGGTTTGATTCCATGCATCCCTTATGGTTCCCTGAGCCTGCCAGGAGCTATTTCTGAGCACAGAGCCAAGAGTACATCCCCCCACCAAAAAGAAAATACCCATAAAAAGTTAACAGTCAAGGACATTATTGCAGAGTAGCTCTCAGAACTAAACAGTGCATGTAACCAAATCCTGAATGCCTGAAGAGTACCAATTAAAAGAGATCCAAGGAAAAGCACCAATGGCACATCATAGACAAAATGATGTCTATGATATAGAATACTGAAGGCAGCAAGATCAGAAAGGTTAATTGTATGCAAAGAAGCATCCTAAATATTTAGAGCAGATTTTTCAGAAATAATACTGAAGACAAAAATACCAGTGATCTGATACGGTGAGAAAATTCATCGAAATGAATGCTTCACTAAGGTTACTTTACCCAACCAGACATACACTTTGGTTTGAAAGAAGGACACATAGCTTCATGATAAAAACCTACCTTAAAAGAAGTGTATACTTTAAGCAAGGTACACCCAACAAGCACACCAAACTCCAAGAAAAATATGACAGCTAATGCCATGACAATTACCACTTTCAATGTCAATGTAATAAAAACTTAAATTAAGAATCCACTCTTTTTTATTTGTTTTGGTTTTTTTTTTGTTTTTTGTTTTTTGGGCCACACCCGGTGACGCTCAGGAGTTACTCCTGGCTATTCGCTCAGAAGTCGCTCCTGGCAGGCACGGGGGACCATGTGGGGAACCGGAGGATCGAACCATGGTCCGTCCTAGGTTAGCGCAGGCACCTTATCTCCAGCGCCACCGCCCGGCCCCCAAGAATCCACTCTTAAATTAAGAGTGGAAAAATGGGGGCCCGGGAGATAGCATGGAGGTAAGGAGTTTGCCTTTCATGCAAAAGGTCATCGGTTCGAATCCCGGTGCCCCATATGGTCCCCCGTGCCTGCCAGGAGCAATTTCTGAGCATGGAGCCAGGAGTAACCCCTGAGCACTGCCGGGTGTGACCCAAAAACC
>PVKC010007758.1:0-29085 GCA_004027635.1 Crocidura indochinensis
GATTTTTGTTTGTTTTTGTGCGGGGTCAGTATTGTCTAAGCATAGTATCTTACCTGCAAATTGATATAGCCTAACCTTTATTATCCAATCTAATTTTCTTTAATATTTCTTCTATAACTAACTACTATAGCAAGAACTTCCAATGCCATATTGAAATAGCAAGAATGGTGGCAGTGGTGAAGGCATTGAAGTTTTTAAAAATTTTTGGACCACACCTGATGATATACAGTACTTTATTCTGGCTGTGTAGTTAGTGATTATTCCTGGTGGGCCTGAGATTTCATATGAGATAAGGATTGAAACTTGTTTGCCTTGTGTCAGGCCAATGCCCTAATCACTGAACTATCAATACAGGCCTTAGTTTTGCACCATTAGGTAAAATATTCACTATGAACTTTAGTCAAATATTAACTATCTTGGGAAAGTTTCATCTATCAATGTTTATTGAGTTTATTTCCTGTACAGATTTAAAAAGTTAAATCTTTGTGAGATACAGAATTAAAAATTTAGGCTCCTTGCCTGGTTTCTTGCTTTGCTCTTTGCCTAGTTTCCTGCTTTCTGTGTGAGGTAATCTCTTGAGGGCCAGAACAAACTAAGAAAGGCCCCAAAAAACAAAATGGCTTCTGAGTTCTGCACAAGGTAGGCTGACTGAGCCCACAAAGAGGAGAGGCCTGCCTGCGCTAACCTAGGACGGACCGAGGTTCGATCCCCCGGTTCCCCATATGGTCCCCCGTGCCTGCCAGGAGCGACTTCTGAGCGAATAGCCAGGAGTAACCCCTGAGCGTCACCGAGGGTGGCCCAAAAAACAAAAAACAAAACAAACAAACAAAAAGAGGAGAGGCCGATTCCTACCATGTGTTTGGGCACAAAAAGACATATAAGGCTACTGATTTGTTCCCTACGGGATTTCCTGCTTTGCTCCCTGCTTGGTTTCTTTCTTTGCTTCTTGCCTGGTTTCCTCTTTTCTGATTGAGACAACCAAGAAAGGTCCCAACAGATATCATTTCATCAGTACACAGCACAAGCCAAGAAAGTCCCCAGCAAACAAATAAATGAATAAATAAAAATATAAAATAAAATAAATTAAAAAAATTAAGCCCCCAGCAGACATAATCTCTTAAGGGCTTTGCACAAGGCAAGTTGGCTCTATCCGTGAAAAGTAGAGCCAGAGGAGTAAAGTAGATCTGCTTTGCTTTAAAGCTGCATGCATCCTTTAGCCCGTGAACCCCATCACAACAAATAGTAAAATCCATGCTCCAAGCATGTCAAAGGGGAAACAATGCAAGATAACATCATGCATAGAGAATTTAGATGACAGCTCTGCTGACCTGAAAGTAAAAATTACCTAGTAAGTTTTTCAGATAAGGAATACAGATTAGAAATATTGAGGATGTTCATAGAAATCAAAGAAAGCATAGACAGAGTTGAAAGACCACAAAGATAGAAATTAGAAATTCTCCAAACTGAAATAACAGGACTGAAAAACTTGGTAGATGAAATGAAAACCTCAATAGAAAGTCTCTCCAACAGATTAACAGCAGCTGAGGACAGAATTAGTGATCTGGGAGATAAGTTGCAAAACAACTCCATACAGCAGAAGAGATTAGAAAAGAACCTTAAAACAAATGATCAGACAATGTAAAAATTACCTGAAGAATATGACCAGATGAAAATAGAAGACTTTAATCAACTCAACAGAAAGAACATAAGAATCATTGATGTTGGGACCAGAGAGATTGTTTGGAGGTAGAACTGTTAGTAACAGGTCCCCTTTGTGTATAGCTTTTGTAGATTGGTTGTCTTGATTCTGTTGTTGTTGACTTTGGTTTTGGTATTCAGATTTGATCAGTTTTTATTTCCACTCATTTTTCAAGCAACTATTTGCTCCTGGTATCCTGGTATCCACTATTTTTCCCACTCAATTTATGAGGCAGAACAAGATGATTCAGGTTCTGTAGTTCTGTTGGGAAAAAACAAAACAAAGCAAAACAAAATAACAATCAGCAATGGCAAAAATCGCAATAGCAACAAGAAAAAACTAGCAATAAAAATAGAAAGAAGAAAAAAAGAAAGAATGAATGAATGTAAGGAAGAAAGAAAAGAAAAAAATAGAAAGAAAAGTAAGACATTGTATGAAAAAGCTATAGTCATTAAATTACAATAGTATTAGAATAAAGACAGACACTCTGATCAGTGAAACAGCCTTGATTATTTAAAGAATGTTCCCAAGACATACAATACATTAATTATTGGGGGGTGGGGGTGGAGGGGAGGCATACCAGTGAAACTCAGGGGTTACTCCTGGCTATGTACTCAGAAATCACATATGGCTTGAGGGACTATAAGGGACGCTGGGGAATTGACTTGTGGTCCGTCCTAGTTTAGCGCTTGCAAGGCAAATACCCTACCACTCGCACCAGTCCACAATTCATTAATTTTTGATAAAAGGGAAAGAAATGCAAAACGGAGCAAGGAACGCCTCTTCAATAAGTGGTGTTGGCAAAACTGGTCAGCCACTTGGAAAAAAGCAAACTCAGACCTCCAACACCATACACAATGGTCAAATCAAAATGATTAAAGATCTCAACATCAGGCCTGATGCTATAAGGTATGTAGAACAACATGTAGGCAAGACACTCCTAGACATTAAAACTAAAGGCATCTTCAGGTAGGAAACAACACTCTCCAAACAAGTGGAAGCAGAGACAAACAGATGGGACTATCTTAAGCTGAGAAGATTCTGCACTTCAAAGGATATAGTGTCTAGGATACAAAAGCCTCTCACAGAATAGGAGAAACTGTTTCCCAATACCCATCAGGTAAGGGGTTAATATAGAATATATGTAAGATACTGACAGAAGTTACCAAAAAAAACCCATCTAATGTCATCAAAAAGATGGGCAGGAAAAAATGGACAGACACTTCCTCAAAGAAGAAATAAAAATGGTTAAAGGCACATGAAGAAATGCTCCACATCACTTATCATAAGGGTGATACAAATCAAAATAGATACGAGGTACCATCTCATGCCAAGAGACTGGTACACATTACAAAGAACATGAACAATCAGTACTGGTGGGAATGTGGAGAGAAAGAAATTTTCATTCACTACTGGTGGTAATCCCATCTCATCCAACCTTTATAGAAAACAATATGGTGATTCCTCAATAAACTGGAAAATGAACTCCCACAAGATCAAGCTATACCACTCCTAAGTATATACCCTAGGAACACAAGAATACAATTCAAAAATGTCATCCTCACACCTATACTAATTCAGCATTAATTAATTAATTCAGACACTGGAAACAACCAATATACCATTCAAGAGATGAATGGCTCATGAAACTGTGGCATATACACATAATGAAATAAGCAGCTGTCATGAGAGATGAAGTCATGAAATTTTCCTGTACATGAATGTACATTGAATCTATTGTGCTGAGTGAAATAAGTCAGGGGGGAGAGAGATACACACAGAATAGTTTCATTCATCTATGAATTTTAAGAAACATACAATATATTATTTGGTAATAATTCCTTGAGACAATAGAGATGAGGGCTGGAAGAACTGACTCAATATGAATCAAACTACAAGGAGTAATAAGTACAGTTAGAGAAATAGCTACACTGACAACTATGGTAACAATATCATTGAGTGAGAGAAGTAGAATGCCTTTATCAAAATAAGCGGAGTGAGGGTGAGATTGGGGACATTGGTGATGAAATGTTGCACTGGTGAAGGGGGGTTTTGAGAAATGAAAAAAATAGTTATTGATAGCTGAATTTTTGTGTACAGCATTCCAAAACCTGTCCCTTGACCAGTGTTTATTTCTAACCACCACAAATAAATATGTACTTACAAGCTCAATGTACATGAGAGATGTAAATTACAATAGAGTCATAAAAAAACTCACACCACTACTATAGCTGTTACGATCACATGATATCTTCATTAAATGTGTTCAGATATTAAGAACATATACATATAGTAACAATAAGAAAACATGTTAGCCTATGTAAAATCTATTTTATTATATTTGGTATCACAAAAGTGTGTTACATATTTGCTCATATGTATGATTTACTGTTTGTAGTTTATTAATCTCTTTATAGGCTAAAATTTTCAGTTCTGCACGACATACCTATGTTTAGCAGCTCAACTTGCTTTGAAAGTAACTAGAGTTCCAATTGTACTTAAGATATTTATAAATAATACTTTGATCATTTCCCCACAAAAATCTCTAAATATTTTTTCAAGATTATATTTTAAAACATTTTCAAATTTTCCAAAGTAATATTTAATTTAGAAACAACATATATGTTGACTATATTATAATTATATTTATCATTATCTTGGACTATGACATGATCTACACAAGAATAAAATTCACTATTTACAAATCTTTCCTTGGTAGTCATTTTGAAGCTAAGAAATTCATATTAAGTCATTACATCTATTTCAAGGCAAATGCGAGGCATTAAATATTATAATATAATACATATTAGTACTTAATATGCTACCCAGAACAGTATTCTGGGTTTGTTGTATGAAATAAAAAGTTTAATGATATTTTATTTTAAATTATTCATAAAAGAATGAAAAGGCAATAATAATAGAAATAAATTCTATCATGCTTCTTTCAAGTTAAATGATATATATTAGTGAATTTGATGAATTAGAATTTATTCAAAATATTTAAGTAGAGGTTAAAACAACCCATAAGAGTTATTGAATTTCAGTTTAGGTCTAAGAATGGCTTGACCAATATAATAAAGTTCTTACTGTTTTTAGAAGATCAGAGAACTTACTATCCCTAGTTTGGTCTTTGAAGTCACCATGACACCATTGCCTCTGATAAAAGAGTTTATTTATAACTTGCTCAGCTTATGTCCTTTCCCACTGAATCAGCAGGCTCTCCAAGGTTTAGGGATATAATTTCAAGGACTGTTAAACCTCTGTCAAAGTTTCGTTGGCCCCCTGAGGCCCTGTATTTCAACATTCTCTTTGCTAAGTCAAGACTTCTCAAGAAAGTGCTCAGAAAACTGACAGATTCAAGTACCAGACATTTTGTAATGTGAAGTGGCATTTAATCTGAAAAATAACATTAGCAAATCAGCATATAATTGGTTTTCTATTTCCTTTTTCCACCCCTCATTTTTTTCCTCCTGAGTTATACAAAGACACAAGTGAAAGTTAGACCTGTGACAGAAATTTTCTAATCTTTTCAGAAAGATGTTCCTCTACACTCAATGAAGTGGATTATATAGCATTATCTTAAATATAGAAATGGATTATTTTATAAGAGTGATTTATTCTCAAATTCCTTTGCATTCTTATTTTTATTCTGAAGTTTAAGGGCAGCTTATGCATAGAACTAAATTTGCTGAGAAGCTCAAGCTATATAAAAAGGAAAAATCACAACCCTTCCATCTTTGCATTTATTTGCCCTTCAGACCCCACCATCACTTTTCAAGTTTCCCAGCTTCTCAGATTTCTGCATTCCACATGATACAACCTTCACATTTCAGATTTAAGCTAAAGTACTGAAGGAAAATTCCCTAGGGCTTTCTATAGGATCAGAATATTCCTAGAATCCCCTTAAGTCATCTCTTTCTATTATTTGACTTTTAGTATCCTGTGTTAATATCCCTTCTCTGTCCCCTCCCATAAGTTGTTTGTTTTAAATATGTGCCCCCAACTACTCCTTTTATTAGTTATACATCTGTCTGAATTTTCTTTTACAATTCTTTGGCTGTCATTCAAGGCTGACTATTTGGACAAGCAAACAATGTAATTTTCCTAGTATTTACCAGGTATTTTGCTGGGATATGAAATTCCTCTTCTATTATTTTTACTGCTGATGTCAAGGAAAGTTATAATGAAGATATTCCCTTGCTTAAATTTATTCTTGTTAATTACAGAATGGTAACAACGCACATATAATATCTGGTTTTATTCTACTGATTATTTTTGTGACCCTTGATGCTTTTTGTTCATAATTACTTTTCTCATCAATAGTGACAGTTTGTATTGATTCACATCATTTTGATTTCATCAGATCCTTGTGACTTGATTAATATAAATTTGAATACATAACTAAACTTTGATGCTTGAGGGCAGTAGTAAAGGTTTTAGTGCTTAATTCATGTTTCTCTTTAATACCTTTTAATCTTAAGCAAGTCCTCAATCTTTTTAAGTATCAAATTTTCATCCATTACCTGGCATAAGAACTTTTTTATTATAATTTTTATTGCAATCAATGTGAATTACAATTATATTTAAGGTACATAGTTACAGTAAATCAGGGTCATTCCACCACCAGTGTTATCCTCCCTCCAACCTGTTCCCAGCATGCATCTGATACCTTCCCACTTTGCCCTCTGGACTGCTACTAACAAGACCCCTTTGTGTATAGCTTGTTCTCGATTGGGGGCCTTGATTCTGTTGTTGTTGATTATGGATTTGGTATTAAGATCCAATCATTTTTTATTTCCACTCAAATTGCAAGCAACTGTTTGGTCCTGGTATCCTGGTATTCACTATTTTCCTCGCTCAATTTATGAGGCAAAACAAGATGATTCAGGTTCTGTGGTTCTGTTGGAAAACAAAACAAAACAAAACAAAAAAAGCAACCAGCAATGGCAAAAACCGCAATAGCAACAAGAAAAAACTAACAATAATAGTAGAAAGAAAGGAAGGAAGGAAGGAAGGAAGGAAGGAAGGAAGGAAGGAAGGAAGGAAGGAAGGAAGGAAGGAAGGAAGGAAGGAAGGAAGGAAGGAAGGAAGGAAGGAAGAAAGGAAGGAAGGAGGGAGGGAAGGAAGGAAAGAAGGAAGTATTGGGGATATTAAAAAGGGTATTTCCTTGACCTCAGAGATTCAGGGTTTCTCCACTCTTTTTTTTTCCCCTCCCCGGTTTCTCCACTCTTGAAGCATACTGTCATGGTAACAAATACAGGCTCCAGACATGCTTATTATCAGACTCCAATGTCGTTTTATGGTACCAGGAAATGTTCTGCTCAGTTGTGGCTGACTAAATCAGTCCTCTGTCATTAAATATCTTTGTATTTGCACAAATCCTAGGAAGAACTCTAGGATAGAGTCTTTCTTTATGGTTCTAGTAGTTAGCTCCATCACAGTTGTTGTAGTCAGTCTTCTGCAATTAGTAATCTTGGTTATTGCACAGATCTTTCCTTATGATTCTGAAGTTCTGTTAAGTCATGGTTGTCAAAGTCAGACCTCTGAAATTAAAGATCTTAGTTTTTGTACAATTCTTAGGCTGCAGCCTAAGGCCTTACTGATTAGTCCCAGGAAGAGTTCTGCTCAATCACTGTTGACAAAATCTCTTTTCTATAATTAGTGAACTTGGTTTTTGTACAGATCAAAGGACAGAGAGTCTTCTGATTCCATGTTACTATTACGTGATGAGGGAAGGCAACCTACTCTTAGGTCAAGTTGTTGCTTTTTCCTCTTCTCAGGATATTGTATCAACTTGGTGCAAATTGGTACCAGCATACTATTAGGAACTTCCAGGGGAAAGTTTGATTCCAAATACTGTTGTGGGGAACTCTTTTGGTTATACAGTTGAGATCTGGGGTTTGGTTGGACAGTTGCTTTCTGATCACATGGAGTTTAAGTTGAGTTCCCATTATAAGTGCTCAGGGTGGGAGATGACCCTGTATTATAAAATTTATGGGCTCTTACCCCTAGTAGATAAGAGCTTATTACTATACATAAGAATACTCTTCTTTAGTATGCCTATACAAAAGGGGGATTGGTGTAATATTATATTGCTGGTGCTTTTGTGGGTAAGAATGATAGGTTATATATTCTCTGTGCCCTCGTTTTGAGCTGAACTGTTATCCCAAGCTAGACTTTTTATCCTAAAATTTTGTACCAAGAAGAACCAAACCAATCAAAATAAAAAATAATAAAAATTATAATGAAAAACAAAAATAGATAAATAGATAAAAGTAATAATAAAAATTTAAGAAATGAATGGAGAAGGCTACCTTTACATTTGAAAATAAACACACTAAAGGTATAACTATTGAGGTATTAAACACACAGAGAAATATAGTTATCTCCATTAAGGCTTTTGAGATATTCTTGGGGGTATGAGATCCAGGGCACCTTTTCAGCTCACATTGTGGTCTTACTAAGTTTGAGAAAAGGTTTGCTGCAGTAAGGGATCAGGTAGTGTCCTTGAGTTGGGGGTCCTTCTGGAGCTGAATCCGGTAATACGCAACATTGCACATCATCCAAAAAAATATATGTACACCACAATTCATTGCACTGCTCAGCACAATAGCCAAGATTTGGAATCAACCTAGATGTCCAAAAACAAATGAGTGTATCATCAAGATGTGGTACTTATAGTGCTCTGCTGAGAAAACTGTGAACTGAGGGGACTTTCTTCCTGTGCTTCTGTCTTTGCTCAATTCTTGGAGTCCCATAAGAGATCAGACACCTGGGAAGCTAACCCATAAAACACTGCATTCTGAAGCTGCCAGCGAGCCAATGAGTGAGTAAGAACTGTCAGCTGTGGGGCTTCCCAATTGGAGAGCTGGTTGCTCTTCCTGCAGGAGACTCTGCCCAGCTGCACTCTGCTGAGAAAACTGTGGACTGAGAGGACTTTCTTCCTGTGCTTCTGTCTTTGCTGAATTCTTGGTAGTCCCATAAGAGTGCAGCCACTCCATTTCACTTTGTGGCCGTGCACTTTTCTAACCAATAAACCCAATCACAACATGCAGGAAAAATCACACTACTAGTGTGACAATGCGGAAAGCTCATAGGCAAACACCAAGCACCGAGAATGAAGATGATAGCTTGGATGACCTTAAAAATAATAACGCTCTGCTTAACCTCCTGGACAAAAAATTTTAAATAGAAATATGGAATATGTTTGTAAAACTCCAAGAAAGCATAGATCGATCTGAACAGAACACAAAGACAGAACTCAGAAAGCTCTAAACTGAAATACCAGACTGAAAAACATGGTAGCTCATCTGAAAACCTCTGTGGATGCCCTTAACAGCAGGGTAACAGCTGCAGAGGAGAGAATCAGAGTACTGGAAGATGAGATGCAGAAAAACTCAACACAGCAGAAGAAATGGGAAAAGAATCTTAGGACAAAAGATCAGACAATGGAAAAAGTACTTAAGGAATGTGAACAGATGAAAACAGAAGTCTTTGATAAACTCAACAGAAACAACATAAGACTCATTGGAGTCCCAGAGACCCAAGTAGGAGATCACCAGGAAGAATAAACTGTCAAAGACATCATCAAAGAGATGCTACCAGAGTTAACGATTACATGACATCAAATCCTGCATACCCGAAGAGTACCAGCTAAAAGAGATCCAAAGAAAAACACCCCCAGACACATCATAGTTACAATGACAAATGTCACAGATAGAGATAGAATACTGAATGCAGCAAGATCAAAAAGGGAAATTACATTCAAAGGAGCATACCTAAGACTTACAGCAGACATGTCACGATAAACTCTCAAGACCAGAAAACAGTGGTGGAATATTGTGACAAGACTGAATGAAATGAATGCCTCACCAAGAATACTGCACCCAGTCTGACTCACGTTCAGGTTGGAAGAAAAAATACATAGCTTCATAGATAAACAACAGCTTAAAAATTTCACAGATGATAACCCAACCTTAAAGGAAAAATGGACAGGTCTACTCTAAGACAAGAGAGACCAACAAATACAGAAACTTATCTACAAAGATGACATTAAATCCTATGACAATCATCTCATCATTAAAAGACACAGAGTGGCAAAGTGGGTCAAAAGATGAATCCAACCTTCTGCTGCCTACAAGAAACACATCTGATTAGTCAGAACAAACATAGACTCAAAATCAAAGACTGGAGGAAAATCATCCAAGCAAACAATACCCAAAGAAAAACTGGGGTGGCCATATTAATATCTGATGATGCCAACTTTATACTCATAAAAGTGGTAAGGGATAAAGATGGACACTATGTTCTAATCAAGGGATATGTGCAACAGGAAGAAATCAGACTATTAAACATATATGCACCCAATGAGAGACTAGCACATTATCAAATACAGTTATTGACAAATCTGAAAGAAGAAATCAATGATAACACAATAATTATGGGAGACCTCAACACGGCCCTATCAACACTTGATAGGTCAACCAAACTAAAATCCAACAAAAACATACTAGTCCTGAGAAGAGAAATGGAAGAAAGAGGACTAGTAGATGTATATAGGACACTCTATCGCAAAAAAACCTGGATACATTTTCTTCTCCAATGTACATGGGTCATTCTCCGGGATAGACTACATGCTGACACATAAAACATGCCTCTATAAAATCAGGAGGATAGAAATCTTGCAAGCTACCTTTGCCAACCACAAGGCTCTGAAATAAGATATGAACTACAAAGACACACAGAAGAAAAACATTAACAAATGGAAATTAAACCCCCTGCTACTGAACAACTAGTGGGTCCGAGATGAAATCAAAAAGGAAATCAAAATTTTCCTGGATACAAATGATAATGAAGACACAACCCCCCAGAATCTATGGGACACAGCAAAAGCAGTCCTGAGAGGAAAATTTATAGCTCTACAAGCGCACATCAGGAAGGAAGAAGGGGCATACCTGAATAACTTAATGACACAGCTCAAAAAATTAGAAAATGACCAAAAAAAAATGGAACCAAAAATAGGGAGAGAGAAGGAAATTACAAAGCTGAAAGCAGAACTCAATGAAGTGGAAACCCGATAATCAATCCGAAAGATCAATGAAAGCAGAAGTTGGTTCTTTGAAAAAATAAACAAGATTGATAAGCCATTGGCAAAACTCACAAAGAAAGATAGAGAGAGAAATCTGATAACCTGTATTAGGAATGAAAAAGGGGAGATCATAACAGATACTGCAGAGATCCAAAGGGTAATCAGAAAGTACTTTGAGAACTTTATGCTACTAAACATGAGAACCTAGAAGAAATGGAAAAATTCTTGGACACTTATAACCTTCTGCATTTAAATAAGGAAGAGGTAGAATATCTAAACACCCCCATCACCACTGAGGAAATTGAAATTGTGATCAAACATCTGCCCAAAAAGAAAAGCCCAGGTCCAGATGGATTCCCTAATGAATTTTTTCAAATCTTTCAAGAGGAGCTACTACCAACCCTAACCAGGCTCTTCCATGAAATTGAAAAAACGACAACAGTCCCAAACAGCTTTTATGAGGCCAACATGACCTTGATACCAAAACCGGACAGAGATGCTGCCAAAAAAGAAAATTACAGACCAATATCCCTGATAAATGCTGATGCAAAGATCTTCAACAAAATCCTGGTAAAAGGGATCCAATGCATCATCAAGAAGATCATACACTACTATTCCAGGAATGCAATGATGATTTAACATCCGTAAATCTATCAACCTCATACACAACAAAAGAAGAAAAATAAAAATCACATGATCATATCAATAGACACAGAGAAAGCATTTGATAAGGTTTAACACCCATTCTTAATCAAAACTCTCAGCAAGGTGGGATTTGAAGGAACCTTTCCCAATCTAGTTGAAGCCATCTGCCACAAGCCATGGCAAATATTATCCTTAATGGAGAAAAATTTAGCCTAAATTTTAGCTAAATTCTGGTACAAGACAAGGCTGTCCACTCTCACCACTCCTCTTCAACATAGTACTGGAAGATCTCGCTATAACGATCAGGCAAGAAAAGGATATCAAGGAAATCCAGATAGGAAAGGAAGAAGTCAAGCTCTGATTGTTTGCAGACGACATGATACTCTACCTAGAAAACCCTATAGACTCTACCAAAAAGCTTCTAGAAACAATAGACTCATATAGCAAGGTGGAAGGCTACAAAATTAACACACAGAAATCAATGGCCTTTTTATACACCAATAATGATAGGGAAGAGAAGGAAGTAAAGAAGGCAATCCTATTCACAATAGCACCACACAAAATCAAATATCTTGGAGTTAACTTGACCAAAGACACGAAGGACCTATACAAAGAAAAATATAAAGCCCTGCTCCAAGAAATAAGAGAGGACACACGGAAATGGAAACACATACCCTGCTCATGGATTGGCAGGATTAACATCATTAAAATGACAATACACCCCAAAGCATTATACAGATTTAATGCAATCCCTATAAAGATAACCAACACATTCTATAAAGAAGTGGATCAAACAAATATGAAGTTCATCTGGAACAATAAACACCCTAGAATAGCTAAAGCACTCCTAGAGAAAAGGAAAATGGGAGGCATTACTTTCCCCAACTTTAAACTGTACTACAAAGCAATAGTTATCAAAGCAGCATGGTATTAGAATAAAGACAGACCCTCAGACCAGTGGAATAGGCTTGAATTCTCAGACATTGTCCCCCAGACATACAAGTACCTAATTTTTGACAAAGAAGCAAGAAATCCTAAGTGGAGCAGGGAAAACCTCTTCCACAAGTGGTACTGGCAGAACTGGTTAGCCACTTGCAAAAAAGCGAACATAGACCCCCAGTTAACATCATGCACAAAGGTAAAATCCAAATGGATTAAAGACCTCAATATCAGACCTGATACCATGACGTATATAAAACAACATGTCGGTAAAACACTCCATGGCATTGAGACGAAAGGCATCTTCAAGGAGGAAACTACACTTTCCAAACAAGTGGAAGCAGAGATCAACAGATGGGAATACATTAAATTGAGAAGCGTCTGCACCTCAAAAGGAATAGTGCCCAGGATACAAGAGTCACCCACCGAGTGGGAGAGACTATTCACCCAACACTCATTAGATAAGGGGCTAATATCCAAAATATACAGAGCACTGACAGAACTTTACAAGAAAAAAACATGTAATCCCATCAAAAAATGGGGATAATAAATGAACAGACACTTTGATAAAAAAGAAATACAAATGGCCAAAAGTCACATGAAGAAATGCTCCTCCTCACTAATCATCAGGGAGATGCAAATCAAAACAAGGATGAGATACCATCTCACACCACAGAGATTGGGGAACATCACAAAGAATGAGAACAATCATTACTGGCGGGGATGTGGAGAGAAAGGAACTTTTATCCATTGCTGGTGGGAATGCCTTCTAGTTCAACCTCTATGGAAAGCGATATGGAGATTCCTCCAAAAACTGGAAATTGAGCTCCCATTCGACTCAGCTATTCCACTCCTAGGGATATAGCCTAAGAACACAAAAGTTCAATACAAAAACCCCTTCCTCACACCTATATTTATTGCAGCACTATTCACAATAGCTAGGCCCTGGAAACAATGAAGATTCCCTTCAACAGATGTATGGCTAAAGAAACTGTGGTACATATACACAATGGAATATTATGCAGCTGTCAGGAGAGATGAAGTCATGAAATTTTCATATACATTGATGTACATGGAATCTACCATGCTGAGTGAAATAAGTCAGATGGAGGGAGAGAGATGCAGAATAATCTCACCCATCTATGGGTTTTAAGAAAAATAAAAGTTATTTTTGCACCAATCCTCAGAGACAATGGGAGGAGGGCTGGAACTTCCAGCTCACTTCATGAAGCACACCACAAAGAGTGGTGAGTGCAGATATAGAATAACTACACAGGGAACTACCCTAATCATGTGAATGAATGAGAGAACTGGAAAGCCTGTCTGGAGTACAGGTGTGGTGGGTTGGAAGGAAGGGAAATTTGGGACATTGGGGGTGGGAATGTTGCACTGGAAAAGGGGGTATTCCTTACATGACTGAAACCTAATCACAACCATATATGTAATCAAGATCTTTAAATAAAGGAATAAAAATACAAAAAATGTTACCAACTGTTTAATAAAAGACCTAATTTCAAATTATTATCTCTGGATAGCCATTATTTAAAAAAAAAGCAATCAAAATTGTTACCAACTGTTTAAAAGATCCAATTTCAAATTATTATCTCTAAAAAAAGATGTGGTACTTATAATACTACATAGCAGTTAAAAATGATACAATCATGAAATTTGCGGAAACATGGATGGAAATAGAAAATAACATGTTATATGAAGTAAGCCAGAAGAAGGATAAATACAGAATGATAGCATTTATTTTAAGTCTTTATAATATATGACATATATATACTACTCTATGAACAAACACAATGGTCTAAATGGTAAAAACTCAAACACCATAGGAACCAGGATCTACGGAGGAGAATCAATCAATTCCAATGGAAGAGGAGAAACAAAGCCTCCACTATCTTATATACCATAAGAAACCGACAACAATGTAAACAGTTGTTTAGAGCAAACAGTGTTCAACCAACTTCTCATTAGTATATATCATAATAATGTTCTAATGTATTTTTTCACAGAACCAAGTCAGAATATAATTGAAATTCAGGGACTCCTGTTGCAGTGCTTACTATCAATATGTTTTAATGCCTTGATTGCATTAGGTATAAAATAAATCTTCAACCAGGTATGACAACTCTATAACAAGACTTCTTCCATACTTTCCATTGGCCCTTGTCCCTACAACAAGACTTCTTAATAAGATATTTACAAACATGATTAAACCCAATGTCTTCAATATTATTTTGATATGTAGCAAATATAATAATTACTTTCAATCAAATGAAAAATTAAATAAGAACTATTTACTTATATAAATATAATCATAAGACCTGAGGTTTAGTTCAAAGTTCTAGTGCACACATTTAGAATTGCAAAAAATTAAATTTGGTTTTGTTTGATAGGTATATTTGGTAGTTATAAGGAATCACCCTATATTTGATGTCAGAGATTCAAATAGGGTCTGTGTCATGCAAGATCAGTGCAACTTTTTCCTTTACTATCTCCCAAACCTACTCTTTGATTATTACCTCTGCTTTGCTTGGTCCTTTTCTATTAAGATTGATCTCCAAACATTGTGATAAGAGTAGTCTTTGAGCACCATGAAGAATAATGAAAGATAACATTTATCATTGCTTCTTTATGTTCACTCAATAAATGCTTAATTATTTAAGCAAAGAATCCAGAATTCAAATCTCATTATGCTTTTGCACCAATAATAGTTAGTGAAACCTTTGCAAATCTTTGAAGTCTAAATTAGAAATCCTTTTATTTATTATTGCTTAAAATTAGAGAAAACTTTCAAATTATCAAACAGATTGAATCTACTGAGTACTGTGCTTTATTTTATTATCACAGAGGTCTGTGAATTTTAAAGAATGCCTGAAATCTATGCAAAGATAGACTTTTAGCAAGATTTTCACTCCTGGGGCCGGGCGGTGGCGCTGGAGGTAAGGTGCCTGCCTTGCCTGCGCTAGCCTAGGACGGACTGCGGTTCGATCCCCCGGTTCCCATATGGTCCCCCAAGCCAGGAGCGACTTCTGAGAGCATAGCAAGGAGTAACCCCTGAGCATCACCGGGTGTGGCCCAAAAACCAAAAAAAAAAAAAAAACCAAAAAAAAAGATTTTCACTCCTGAACTTTTATAATAAGGCATGTAACAATGAATTTTTATTATAGCATATCATGCCTCTCGTACAGGGGTCTCAAACTCGCGGCCCGTGGGCTGTTTGTGGCCCTCCGTACAACACTTTGTGGCCAGTGGCCGGCCTTCAAATATCGCAGTATTCGCAATTATTCACTTACTGAATAATTGCAATAAAAATCGCATTAGTAAGAAAAAATAGCACTAAACATTCGCATACCCCCGAGCAGTTCCATTTGGGATATGCATGTTTAATGCGACGTTTTGCGATTTTTTTTCTTACTAATGTGACTTTTTTTATTTCTAATATTTGGTAAGCTAATAATTGCAAATATTTTGCACCTAGAGCAGATGTCATTTCCGCTGCTCCTGCCTGCTGTCCCCCCCCCCCTTTTTTTTTTTTTTTGTGAAATCCCTTATGCGACCCTGCCTCACCCCGACTTTGCCTCTTGCTGCCCCCAGGTAAATTGAGTTTGAGACCCCTGCTCTAATATGTTTCAAAATTAGGGATATTAAATTTGATGATTGTCTTGATGCAATTATTATTGTGTTGGGTGAGACAGAAAAACTTTAAATATTGTTAGAAATAAAAAGTCCCTATTCAACCACAATCCTTTTTTCATAATAACCAAATGACTGTTACTAAAAGAAAAATAGCATGACAGGTGTCAATGAACATTTAATTCTTGCCTTAGACTGTGAAAGACTTGTTTTTACTTTTAGGATTTTATTATTTGGACTCAATTAGTTGGAACAATTTGATATTTGTTAAAAAATTAATAACTAAAATTTGTTCAGAAGTCAACTGGCACTCTACATCATTTTTTGAGCTTTGGATTTACAATTCTTGAATACATGCAGACATGCTATTTTCAGAGTCTGTGCCATGAACATTTCAGAAATAACTGGAGTGTTTGAAACACAAATGTTTGAAACCATAACCAAAACTTTTAAAAGAATTGTAGAGAATATGCTTGGAAGTTTTCTTCCTTAAAAAAATTCCATATAAACAATACAATTTAAGAACATTTACCATTAACCAGGTATAGTGAAATATGTTTAAAAGAAAAATGTTCTTATTTTGATGAATACAGTCTTGCTTTCTTTTTCTGTAATAATTTCTTTAAGCATTATGGTTACAGAAACTTTCTCGCCACCAATGTACTCCATTTATCTTCTCTCTGACTTCCTGACTGTCTCTGGGACAGACATTCTGCTTCTCTCTCATTATCATTGTCTTGATAGTTGTCAGTGCAGTTAGTGCTCTAGCTATTCTTATCACTCTTTGTGGTAATTTCCTATCATGGGCTGGTCTTCCAGTCCTCATCTTTATATTCTCTAGATGTTATTACCATAATACCATTTATTTTATTTTTTTATATTCCACAAATGAGTGAGACTATTCTTTTTTATTTTGGGGGAGGGGGAAACAACCACTGGCACTCAGGGGTTACTCCTAGCTATATGCTCAGAAATTGCTCCTGGCTTGGGAGACCAAATGGGACACCGGGAAATCGAACTACTGTCAGTCCTAGGCTAGTGCATAAGGCAGAGGCCTTATGGCTCGCGCCACCACTCTGGTTCCAAGAGTGAGTCTATTCTACTTCTATTCCATTCTGTCCCATTCCCTCTGACTCTTCTCACTCAGCAATATCTATATTGAGGGACATCCACAGATGGCATTCCCACCAGCAGTGAATAAGAGTTCCTTTCTTCCTGCATTCATGTCAGCACTGGTTGTTCTTGTTCTTTGTGATGTTTCCAGTCTCTGTGGTGTGAGATGATACCTCAAAAATGTTCTAAAGTGAATAGTAAAGAGGAATATGTGTGGTAATTTGAAACACCTATATTTATATATAGAAGTTATAGGGGCTGGAGAGATAGCATGGAGGTAGAGTGTTTGCCTTTCATGCAGAAGGTCATTGGTTCGAATCCCAGCATTGCATATGGTTCCCCAAGCCTGCCAGGAGCGATTTCTGAGCATAGAAGCAGGAGTAACCCCTGAGCGCTGCCAAGTGTGACCAAAAAACCAAAAAAAAAAAAAAAAAAGAAATTTATATATAGAAGTTATAATTAGAATTTACATGATGGCAGCATTTTCTTAATATATTTTGTTTAATAACTTTGTTAAAAATGTAAATGAATTATGTTTATATTTTCATAATTAATTTTTAAAATGCTGTTTTCCTTGAATAATTTAATATAATTTTGCACATAGAGGTATCATAGCAAATCTATACTTTGGTATTCACAATTTTATAGTCATACTGGTTACCTCATAAACAAAACTTTATAATCAGACTGGGTAACTAAATAAACACCAAAAGATAAAAATAAATACACACATACAAACCAGCATTTTATATTTAATTTGACAAATTATTTTTCTGTGGCTTTCAAATTCAACATGAAAATAAAAAATAGGCATAGATTTCTGATTAAATGAAAATTTTGGAGACTGGTGAAAAAGTTTCTGAACTTGTATCATCATGATGTTTATAGGGATTACACATAAAATTCAAATTTCAAAAAATTAATACAAATTAATATAATGTAAACTAAATGTAAATATAAATGAAAAGTTAAACCTATTGCTTTTAGCAATTTTTAAAGCTCAATTGTTTCTTAAATGATAAAACAAAATGCTATACTATTTTTATTATATAGTACATCAAAATTATGTTAGTACATTAAGGGAGTAATAAGTAATAAATAGCTATCAGTACAAAAATTTAAAATGTGGTGAAAGAGATGATCTAAAAAACACTCGAAAAGCATAATTAGAATAATCCTGTGTGGTCTGGAAGAAATAAAATGCTCAAAAAAGTTAAATCTTTCCTCAAGTATGAGTTTTTGACTTTACAAACTTTTGATTAGTTAAATCTCAACATGCCAGCACTGAATCTGATACTGTGAATCAATAATATAAGAATGTTACTTAGAGACACACCATACGTCTTCCTTTTGCTTCTGTTCTCTGCTTTCATTATGGCCTATGTATTGACATTGCAATGATTCAAAAAATATGTGCAATTGAAATCAGCGTCTTAGTCATTTAAAATGTGAACAGGACACTTAATTGGTAAGCAGGTACAAGATAAAAAAAAAAAGACAATGGTCTACTTGTGCAGAGACCAAACCTCCAAAATGTATGAGACTCCAATATAATCCTCTAAAATAATATCAGACTAAGAGCTAACACATGCCAAAGATTCTTAGCTGAGTTGATTTGGACTCCATGCCCAGGGAGTTTTCAGATTTTTCCAGATTTTTCTCCTAGAAACTGCCTAACGGGGAGAGCAGTATTCATTTATCCATGAACTTGGCATTGCATTTCTAGAAATTAGAATTCCAAAGATCTTTGAGATGGACACTTATTATACTTTCCCTTGAAGATTTGACTATCTTTTACTATTCTTTTACTCTATTCTTCTACTGTAGTAATGTAAATTTCTCATAAATTAAATAATAATTTAAATCTCTATGTAGATGGAAATTAGTGTGTTGAACTTTTTTCCACATTTTACACTTTATCCTTAATTTTCATAAGTCATTCATAAAGTAAGATTATTTTGTCCTTCATATTTTTATCCATTTGATTCAAAAATCAAAGAAGTAAAATGGAAAATATTATTTTCCCATGCTTCTCAAAATCAACTGAATAAAGATTTTT
Organism: Crocidura indochinensis; assembly: GCA_004027635.1. Lineage (NCBI taxonomy): Eukaryota > Metazoa > Chordata > Mammalia > Eulipotyphla > Soricidae > Crocidura > Crocidura indochinensis. Next base: position 19,186 of record PVKC010007758.1, read on the forward strand.
CTAATAACACTGAGTCATGCCAAATACAGTTTTGGGAACAGATGTAGAATTGGGAGAAGTAAAGGTTTCTATGAATATTTTGTAGTTCTATCAAAGAGAATAGCCCTATATAAGATCCAAACTAAGAAGCTTTTTTTTTCCTTCTTAAACATGTCTTAGTCCTGAAACTTTCTTGGAGTGTGTGTGTCATCAAGAATAAAAAGCATGTTTTTAAGTCTGGTTCTGTAAATTTCTCAGAACTTCTTTGATCCTTTTAATTTTATTAACTGAGATGGAAACCTCTTGACATCAGAATTTTTGCAAAGTTTATTCCATATCCCTGTCCCTAAAAGCTTTTAAATACCTAATGGTTGGCCCAGATTGTCACCTAATGAATAAGAAAATCTTCCAAATTCCCTAGCACTTGAGGCCCTTAGTTGCCATAAAATCTGGACTGATTATATTATCCCTGGGAAAACAAATTAAAACCTTGCTTTATTCTACTATTTTTCCATTATAAATAAGAATTTGCTGGCATCACTAAGGAAGACTGACAAAAATGTTTAATTTGTCATTTCTTTGAATGAGTTTACAACATATACAAGGTATAAAAGAACAAGTCAAACAGCAGAATGAGGAAACCAAACAACATGGAGGATATTGACCCATTCTTTTCAAGAAGTTAATAGAAAAGAACAAAGGAAATAAAATAAAAAACAGAGATAGAAGAAGATATACTTATGATAAAAATTGATTTTAAAGAATAAATATGTGATCTTTATAATACTTGACTAATCCAAGTTTGAATAACATAGCCAAAAAAACCCACAACAGTTCTGGAATAGTTAGGGAAAAATAAATATATTCTAAGTGTTATATAGTATTGAAAATCATTTAATAGGGGTTCAGATTTGGCACAGCTGTAGGGAATTTGCCTTGGACACGGCCAATCAGTTTTAATCCCTGTCATCCAATATGGTTCCCCAGCCTGTCAGGAGTGATTTCAGAGTGCAGAGCAAGGAGTAACCCATGAGTGCCACTGAATGTGACCCAAATCTCCTTCCAAAAAAAGAAAAACATTTAATATTTTTACATCTTATGAGATTATAGATTTACACATAAAGTATTTTAATTGTGGGGCCAGAGAGCACAGCAGTAGGACATTTGCCTTGCATATGGCTGACTCAGGAAGTTCCTGGGTTTTATTCCTGGCATCCCAGATGGTCTCCCTAGCCTGCCAGAAGTGATTTCTGAATTCAGAGCCTCGAGTAACCCCTATGTGCCTCTGGGTGTGAGCCAAAACAAACCAAAAGAAAAACGTATTTTCATTTTTGAAGATATATTCCTTAATACTTTATTTGAATTCTCATGAGCAATGTAACTATGTAAAATGTTAAAGCCAGTGCTGTGGATTTGGTAAATGCATGTTTTGTACATATTGTATCCTAAGTTTGATACACAATTCTGGGAAAAAACAAACAAAACTAAAACAACAATGTCAAAGCAATATTAATAGATTAGACCAATAAAGCAAATGTGGTTTCTTTAGTCATTTTTATATAAAGCTTTTTTTTAGTCACTGTGATTTACAATGCTCTCAAGAATAGGGTTTCATGAATACAATAGTCAGCCATTCTCCCAACCAGAAACCTTATTTCCCACCAATGTTTCAGAGTCCTCAATCTCTCTGCAGGTCCCTGCATCTCCCAACCATGGTAAATTCAGTTTTATAGAACAGTGCACAGATTCTATTGCTTTGGGCCATTTGTTTTTCCCTTACAATGTTTCTTTATATTCCACGTAAGAAGTTATTTTGTTTTAGCTGACTTCCCTTAGTTTGATACTCATCCAAATGTAGCAAATTACTTAATTTAATCTTTTCTTTCAGCCAAGTCATATTCCATTGTATATATTATAAACCATATCATTTATCCAGTCATCTGTTCTTGGGCATGTAAGTTGTTTCTATGTCTGGCTGTTGTGAATACTGCTACCATGAATATAGGAGCCCATTATAAATTTTTCAAGCATTGTCATTATCATTTTACAGAAAGTTTGAATAATAGTCAACAATCCCACCAGCAGTAGATGAGAGTTTCTTTTTTCCCTACACCCATGCCAACTCTGGTTGAATTTTTAAAATATACTTTTTAGCATATATTTTATTTTAAACTTTACACTGGTAACCATGGCTTGTAAAATATCAATAGTAGAGTTTCAGGCATAAAACCTTTCAGAATGACACTATCAACCAATATTCACATCTTCTAAATTGTTCTAGTGCCTTTATCCTACTACCCACTCCATAACTTCCCTATTGAAAGCTTCCTGCTGAAGATCAAATATCATTTCCTGTTGCCTTTAGGCATTTGTTATTCCCCTATGTATTTTTTAAATATCTAGCATCTGAGAGGAATTCTACATCTCTCTTCCTTCTGACTAAATGATGCTTTTTACTAAGTGATACTTTTAACAGTTATACTACATAGATTTATTCACAAGAAAGTTGCGTGACTTCATTTTTTCTTAAAACTGAGTAGTATTTCATAGTGCATATATAATATAGTTTGTTTACTTGTTTATCTATTATGGGATACTTTCTAAATTTTGGATATTGTGCATAGTGCTGAAATAAACATAAGACTGAATGGGATTTTCAGTAGGTTTTTTTGGTCTTTGTATGGGGTCGAGATGCCAAGTAGAGGAATTTCTTAATCATATGAACTTTATTACTATTTTTTGAGAAATGTCCATTTTGTTTAACAAAAACCTAGATCAATTGATAGTTCCCACTATCAATGAATGAGGGTCCCCTTCTCTTCCACATACATGCTAATATATTTTAATTTGTTATTTTTAAAAATGAATATATTTATTTAAACACCTTGATCACAAACATGATTGTGGTTGGGTTTCAGTCATGTAAAAAATACCCCTCCTTCACCAGTGCAACATTCCCATCACCAATGTCCCAAATCTCCCTCCTCCCTACCCCACTCTTTTATTTGTAATGTGTGTCAGTATCACTGATATGAGGTGATATCTCATTGTGGTTTTTATTTGAGTTTCCATATAAAAAGAAATAGAGAACATATATTCACATGCCTTTTAACTATATGCGCGTTTTATTTGAAGACTTTTGTTTATCTCTTCTGCCAATTTTTTTATGGGACAGGTATTTTTTTGGGGGGGAGAGCAACATTCAGTCAATCTCTATTATATATATATTATATATATATATATATACAATGGTTTTGTCTGGGGTAATAAGACAAAGTTGTTTTAAGTTTACGGTTTAATTTTACTCTATATCTTATGTGATTTCCTGAGAAAATGTTTACAAACACTTCATCACTGAAGGCAGAGTTATATTTTAAAATGTAGCCAGTCATTTGAATTTTTTCAATGAGAGTTGGTCTGAGATTCTATTTAGAAAGCTTAAGCTCAGCAGAGAATATTTAGTATGAAGAGATTTGCTTTCAAGTAAAATCGACGGTGAAGTAAAGTAAAACCTAATGCACAAATGCTTCTCAGTCTTAAACTCAGTTCTGTCAAAGACTTTTCAATCTGATTTAAAACAAGAACAATAATCCTTGTCATCCTCCATGTCAATGGAGTGTTACAATGATGAATGAGCTCCAGGAAAAGATTTAGTCTGCTGATGTATTTGCAACCCATATGGCTGCATCACCCTTTGACTTTTCTTAGAGGAATATAAAATAGTTACATTTAGAATGCCACAAATTAAATTTCTGACAAATCTGAATTTAAAAAACTTTTCTATCAATTCTGGTTTTCATAGGCTAGTGAAGAATCTTGTAAGCTCCTAAGCAAGGAACTTAACACTGCTCTCCTAGGATATGATGAGTTTGTCTACAATGAATTATTTTTATTTTTCAAAACTTCTTTGTCAAGTGAATGGAGTTAACTATTTTCTGTATTATTGGTACATTCTTGCATGCTATTTCACCATTCCCACCCTGAAGACATCTATAATTCTCCACCATCATCCTAACATTTACTTTCTCCATCCCCTTTGCAATATCATTTGGGTGTCCTGGTGGCAACATTTTTGGTATTTTTTTCTATATGGAAACCAACTACTCCCTTGTTTTATTTCTTTCAAAGCCAATTTCATAAGCACTTTTATAAATGCATACTTGATATATAAAAATAGTAACTTCTTTAAAAAATAGTATTTGTGCATTTTAATATATATATAATATATATAAGTTTTATATATATATAAAACTTTATAGGCTTACACATACAAATCCCTTGAGACTATTTTAACTTTTAGAATAATAAGCATATTTGTCACTTCCAAGATTTTCTTAAATTCCTGAAATTTAATGTGTTTTTTTTGATAAATTTTAACATTGTTTAGCAGTTCTAGGCATAGATCTATGCCTAGGCATATCTATGTTCCCTAGAGGTCAGTAGTTTTAGTGCTAATTAAATCAAAACTATTGCAGAAGCTAAAAGTAAAATATGAGGTAATATTATGATAATAATTAAAATAGGCCAGAGAGATAGCACAGTGGCAGGGAGTTTGCCTTGCACAGATCGACCCAGGACAAACCTGGGTTCTATTCCCGGCACCCCACATGGTTTCTCAAACATGCCAGGAACCATTTTTGAGTGCAGACAGGAGTAACCAAACTCTGAGTGCCACCAGGTGTGGCCCAAAAAAACAACAAAAAAACATAACTAAAACTAAAATGTTAAAATAATATTACTTGATTATTGATTTCTTTGAACTATATCAAGGTCATTTTTAAGTATTTTATGATTATAGTAGAAATTGCATTAAAGGCATCTTATATATAATCCACAAGATTTGTTTCAGTTGCTTACATATTTCAGCAACTAATTTTAATAGATTTTCCTTGTGTAAGTGGCATTGTTTTGGAGGTTTGGGTTTGGACCACACTCAGCAATGTTACAGGCTTACTCCTAGCTCTGCACTCAGGCATCATTCCTGATGAGCTCAGAGAACTGTATGAGATGCCAGAAATGGAACACATTTCAGCCACAAGCACGGCAAGCACTTTACCCTTTTCACCCTGGCTCAGGTGGCATCTGCAGGAGAACCTGTTAAAAATTTAATTTCTTTGTTCTTTAGAATTTATGTTTTAATCTTTACTTGAATATTTCTTGTGCTTTCCTTCCTATTTTAAGGAAAAGATATCCTGGGCATCACTTTAGACTTATTTTAAGGGTCTTATTTGGCTTGGAATTTTACCACAGATACAGTTTATGAAATAAATCAATGTATAGATAGAATCTTAAATATAAATGAACTTATGAACCTAAGGATATGCAAAGAAGTATTGGCCTACCGAAATTTTATGCCAGGCCATAAAAAGGTTATTGCCAATCAACATGTGTTCTTTTGGTTTATGTAGCAGGACTGCTCTTTTAGTAACCTCAAGTTTATTTAAGAGGCAGTATGTACTCATACATTGTTTTGCTAATTTAACTGGTCTATATCTATAAAAATATTAAAAATCACTGTTTAACATTAAAAGCATCTCTTTACAGTCTTGAGAATCCAAAGAGCAGAACATTTGCCTTGCAAGATGCTCACCTGTTTTCCATCCCTAGTACCCCATTTGGTTCCCTGTGGCTGCCAGAAATAATCCATGATCACACTGTTGCATGTAGCCCAAAAATCTTTAAATAAAAAAAAAAGATCCCAAACAAAATTGAAGACTAAGAAGGAAAGGAAATTTTGTTCTATATAAAAATAAGTTACAACTGTGATAAGGTTAAAGTCAGTTATTAAGGTAAAGCAAAAGAAGAGTCCTTTTAATCTGTAGTTCACCTCATGGAACGATGTTATTTAGTGGCTAAAACTGCTAAACAGAGTTAATAGTCTATTTATGCAGGATTATTGCTTAAAGTCTACATAAGAATTCTCTTACAGCAGCCTACCTATTAAAAGGTCCACAGATAAGGAAGTTTCTCTGGAAAAATTGGTCTTACATATTAATCATAGGCCACGAGACTTCTTTAGAGGGAACATTTATGGATTTGTCAAACCTTAAACAGGAAAAAACTTTATTTGAACTATGGACATCTCAATTACCACAATCTCCATGCTTCTAATTTTATTTGAAAAAACAAAGTCTTCCTAAATTGTTTGAACTGAACATAAATAATATTTGCTATTAAAAGTAAGAAATGGGCTCTGCTAAGGGAACTGTCTTTTCTGAATTCCTGGAGCTTTCCCCAAAGACCAGAGCCCTGGGAGGTGAATCCAGAAATCACTGCATTCTGAAGCTGCCAGCTAGCTAATGAGTGAGTAAGATCAGGCTGTGGAGATTCCCAATTGGAGAGCTGATTGCTCCTCCTGCGGGAGACTCAGCCCTACTGTGGTCTGCTAAGGGAACTGTAGACTGAGGGGAGTCTCTATCTGTGCTTCTGTCTTTTCTGAATTCTTGGAGCACCAAAAGAGCGCGGCCGCTCCGCTTCGCTTTGCGGCCGCGCATTCTTTCTAACCAATAAACCACATCACAACACGCAGGAAAAACCACACTACTGGCATGACAATGCAGAAAGCTCGTACGCAAACACTATGCACCGAGAATGAGGATGATGGTTTGGATGATCTTAAAAATCACAACCCTCTGCTTAAACTCTCATATAAGGAATTTAAATTAGAAATATGGAATATGTTTGTAAAACTTCAAGAAAGCATAGATCGATCAGAACAGAACACAAAGACAGAACTCAGAAAACTCCAAACTGAAATAGCAGGCCTGAAAAACATGGTAGCTCAACTAAAAACCTCAGTGGATGCCCTCGACACCAGGGTAACAGCAGCTGAAGAGAGAATTGGAGTACTGGAAGATGTGATGCACAAAAACACAACAAATCAGAAAAAATGGGAAAGGAACTTATGACAAACGATCAGGCAATGGAAAAAGTACTCAAGGAATGTGAACAGATGAAAATTGAAGTCTTTGACAAACCCAAAAGAAACAACATAAGAATCATTGGAGTTCCAGAGACCCAAGTAGGAGATCACCAGGAAAAATAAACTGTCAAAGACATCATCAAAGAGACAATAACAGAGTTAATGACTACATGCAATCAAATCCTGCATGCCCGAAGAGTACCAGCTAGGAGAGACCCAAAGAAAAACACCCCCAGACACATCCTCGTTACAATGACAAATTCTACATATAAAGATAAAATACTGAATGCAGCAAGATCAAAAAGGGAAATTATATTCAAAGGAGCATACCTGAGACTTACAGCAGACATGTCACAAGAAACTCTCAAGGCCAGAAGACAGTGGTGGGATATTGTGACAAGACTGAAAGAAATGAATGCCTCACCGAGAATATTGCACCCAGCCCGATTGACGTTCAGGTTTGAAGGAAGTATACATAGCTTCATGGATAAACAACAGCTTAAAAACTTCACCGAAGATTACCCAGTCTTCAAGGAAAAACTGACAGGTCTACTCTAAGACAAGAGAGACCAACAAACACAGGAAACTTATCTACAAGAATGACATCAAACCCTATGACAATCATCTCCCTCAATGTTAATGGACTATATTCACCAATTAAAAGACACAGAGTGGCAAAGTGGGTCAAAACAATGAAACCAACATTCTGTTGCCTACAGGAAACACATCTGAGTAGGCAGAATAAATATAGACTCAAAATCAAAAGCTGGAGGAAAATCATAGAAGCAAACAATACCTTCAAAAAAGCTCGGGTGGCCATATTAATATCTGATGATATTAATTATTATACTCAGAAAAGTGGTAAGGGACAAAGATGGACATGATGTTCTAATTAAGGGATATGTGCAACAGGAAGAAATCAGACTATTAAACATATATGCACCCAATGAGAGACCAGCAAATTATCTAATACAGTTACTCACAAATCTGAAAGAATAAATCAATGATAACACAATAATTATGGGAGACCTTAACACGACCCTATCAACACTTGATAGGTCAACCAGAATGAAACCCAACAAAATATACTGGTCCTGAAAGGAGAAATGGAAGAAAGAGGACTAGTAGATGTATATAGGACACTTCATCCCAAAAAAACCTGAATACACATTCTTCTCCAATGTACATGGGTCATTCTCCAGGATAGACTACATGCTGACACATAAAACATACCTCCATAAAATCAGGGGGATAGAAATCTTGCAAATTAACTTTACCGACCACAAGGCTCTGAAATTAGATGTGAACTACAAAGCCACACAGATGAAAAACATTAACAGCTGGAAATTAAACACCCTGCTACTGAACAGCCAGTGGATCCGAGATCAAATCAAAGAGAAAATCAAAACTTTCCTGGAAACAAATGATAATGAAGACACCACTCCCCAGAATCTATGGGAAACAGCAAAAGTGGTCCTGAGAGGAAAATTTATAGCTCTACAAGCACACATCAGGAAGGAAGAAGGGGCATACTTGAATAACCTAATGACACAGCTCAAAAAATTAGAAAATGACCAACAAAAGGAACCAAAAATAGGGAGACAGAAGGAAATCACAAAACTGAAAGCAGAACTCAATGAAGTGGAAAACCGAAAATCAATCCGAAAGATCAACGAAAGCAGAAGTTGGTTCTTTGAAAAAATAAACAAGATTGATAGGCCATTGGCAAAACTCACAAAGAAAGAGAGAGAGAGAAATCTGATAACACGTATTAGAAATGAAAAGGGGGAGATTACGACAGATACTGCAGAGATCCAAAGGGTAATCAGAAACTACTTCAAGAAACTTTATGCTACTAAATATGAGAACCTGGAAGAAATGGAAAAATTCTTGGACACATATAACCTTCCACATTTATATAAGGAGGAGGTAGATTATCTAAACACCCCCATCACCACTGAGGAAATTGAAAATGTAATTGAACATCTGCCTAAAAAGAAAAGCCTAAGCCCAGATGGATTTCCTAATGAATTTTTTCAAATCTTTCAAGAGGAGCTACTACCAATCCTAACCAGGCTGTTTCATGAAATTGAAAAAACGAGAATACTCCCAAACAGCTTTTATGAAGTGAATATCATCTTGATACAAAAACCGGACAGAGATGCTGCTAAAAAAGAAAATTACAGACCAATATTACTGATGAATGCCAATGCAAAGATTTTCAACAAAATCCTGGCAAATAGGATCCAATGCGTCATCAGATCATACACTACAATCAAGTAGGTTTCATTCCAGGAATGCAGGGTTGGTTTAACATCCGTAAATCTATCAACATCATACACAACATCAATAAGAAGAAAAATAAAAATCACATGATCATATCAATAGATGCAGAGAAAGCATTTGATAAGGTCCAAAACCCATTCTTGATAAAAACTCTCAGCAAGATGGGAATGGAAGGAACCTTTCTCAATCTAGTTGAAGCCATTCACCACAAGCCAATGGCAAATATTATCCTTAATGGAGAAAAACTAAATGCCTTTCCTCTAAATTCTGGTACAATACAAGGCTGTCCGCTCTCACCACTCCTCTTCAACATAGTACTGGAAGTTCTTTTATAGCAATCAGGCAAGTAAAGGATATCAAGGGAATCCAGATAGGAAAGGAAGAAGTCAAGCTCTGATTGTTTGCAGACAACATGATACTCTACTTAGAAAACCCTATAGACTCTACCAAAAAGCTTCTAGAAATAATAAACTCATATAGCAAGGTGGCAGGATATAAAATTAACACACAGAAATCAATGGCCTTTTTATACAACAATAATGATAGGGAAGAGAAGGAAGAGAAGAAGGCAATCCCATTCACAATTGCACCAGAAAAAATCAAATATCTTGGAGTCAACTTGACCAAAGACACGAAGGACCTATATAAAGAAAACTATAAAGTCCTGCTCCATGAAATAAGGGAGGACACACGGAAATGGAAACATATACCAT